>JADRCH010000079.1:6587383-6620480 GCA_019843965.1 Rhynchomys soricoides | reverse complement strand
ATGGTGCTTTTGTTGATGTGGAAGCACATAACCATGTAAGTCTGCAGAGATAGCTCCGTGGTGCTTTTGAGGTAAGTATGACTGACAGACATTTGTGTCACTGACATTTGTGTCAGGCTGATGGATAAATGGAGACAGGATAAAGAGTGTTGACTTTAAGATGACCAAGAGTTGACATGAGAATTCAATTTTCTCTCCAGCTACCACTGTGACTGCATGGGTAGTGGATTCACAGGGATGCACTGTGAGTCCTTGATTCCTCTTTGTTGGTCAAAGCCTTGTCACAACAACGCAACATGTGAAGACACGGTTGACAGCTATATCTGTCACTGCTGGCCTGGTAAGTGACAAATACTTTATCGTTTTGTTTGTTTGTTTTTGTTTTTGTTTTGTTTATTTTTACTTGCAGTAGAAACAAGTTGCTCATAGAAAGCAAAGTGAAAATTATTAGCCGGGCAGTGGTGGTATACGCCTTTAATCCCAGCACTTGGGAGGCAGAGACAGGTGGATTTCTGAGTTCGAGCCCAACCTGGTCTACAGAGTGAGTTCCAGGACAGCCAGGGCTGCACAGAGAAACCCTGTCTTAAACACACACACATACACACACACACACACACACACACACACACACAACAACAACAAAAAAAGAAGGAAAGAAAATTATTGTCTTTAAAGGCATTAAGCCAACACTTTTTTCAGCTTTACTCATTAACAACTTGTAAATTTACACATTTACAATTGTGTGCCATTGTCCACACAATATTGATATTATACTACACACTGTGAAAGACAGATGACCACAGCACCACTAGAAGCCTCTGGGTTCAGAAACATGGCAGTGGAAGCCTGAATTCCACTTAGTTTTTCTGAAGAAACATTTACTGGGATTGTTTTCATCTACTTTTACTCCCAGACAGCAGAAATATAGAAAGCAATGCACTGTAATTCATGAAGTTAGTCAAACTCATAATTATGCTGCCCAGACAATATAAAGAAAACAATGGGCATTCTTATAAGATAACAAGGATATAGGTTAAGCACATAAAACTACAGTGAAATTAACATATACATAGAGAGCGGAGATGCTACAAGAGCCATCAGAAAGCAGTTGGTAGTACTTGAGAAGTATTTGTAAGTGGAAAATATTTTATTAATTCTGAACAACAATTTGATGTATTTTTTTAAATTTAATTTTCTTCCTGAGATTTTATTACTAGAAATGGCAACTATAGTATTTTCCCTCACTTCTTTTTTATTCCACTGAGAAAAACTGAAAACTTATAAATACTCTATATTGCATCATATAGACTAACTGCTTATCTATCACTGTTTCCACTGATATTTTTTCTTGTCAAAAAAAGAGTTAACCCTGTATTGGAAAGCAGTCATGAGATGAGCCAATCCAGTTAGTAATACTTTCCGGTTAAGATATGTTTATTGTCTAGGGAATATTGACCGACATTTTTGATCAATGTTCAAAAAGAACTTTTGAATTCCCTGGTTTGCAAATGCCAGTATGCTATGTTTTCCTATTTCAGAAAATGAATAGGAGATACCTGCTGTCCTCTGGTCATCATTATGCTATCAAATACTGGTTTAATAAAAACTGTATCATCCTGTATTCTTGTCACAAGAAATTCAGTGCAAATAACACATTCACATATCTAATTCTGACAGGAATACAGTAGGCTAAAATAGGAGTTGGGTACATTAAGGAGTTATCATGAAATTGTATTAAAGAAAACATTACCATTTAGAAAATATTACTGAACATATATCATAAATGGATTCACTGACTCAGAGACTTTGGACAAGTAACAAAGCTACTCTTCAGACTGATATTTTACTCATAAAAAAATGATGTTGATGATAATGTTCACCCCCTTGAGTTGTTTTAGAAAAAAATCCAGTAATGAAATATGAGGATCTTAGCTCAGCTTAGAACATAGAAATCACTTAACCAACACCAACTAGTTAGTAAAATCCATGCACTATGATTAGCACCAAGCAGCATTCTGTATATTTTAGGAAGGAAGTGAGGGAGAGAAGGGGGAGTGAAAAGGAGAAAAGCAAGAAATGTGGTAGGCACATACAAAAGGGGCCTTGTCCCACCAAAGAACTTTGGGTGACTGTTGAAGACCATTCGACTATGTTGGCTGGTGGCAGAGAAACGAGGATGGGGAGAACAGCATCCAGACCTCAGAGATACCTGTGTACGCTGCAAAGACTTGCCAGAACTAAGACAACAATAATAGGACACAGGTGTGAAGATGAGCAATTATCATGGCTTGAATATAAAATGTCCCCCATAGCAAAATATCAGGGAACCATTTCAGAGGTGGGGCCCAGCTGGCAGAAGTGGGGCACTAGAGGTAGTTCTTTGAAGATTATTTCTAATATTTAGTCCTTCCCACTACATGTTTCTGCCACCTCTGAGTGATCTGTTTCCCCCATGCCTGTCCTACTGTGATGGACTTGAGGATCCAAGAGGATCCAAAACTATTTGTTCATCTGTTATGGTATTTTTACCACATCTGTGAAAAAATAACTAACAGTGGCTGTAAGAGTCGTGTAAGAGGTAAACATGGGTATGTTCAACGCTATTCAGGATCTGGATTTCTGTCTGAGATCACTGTATGGATGGTGGGTTACCCTAGGTAGAAAAGTAAGGATATCTTTGTACCTTCTGCTCACTGTTGTTTATAATGAGATTCAATGCTACAAACCACTTCATAAGTAAGGAAAAAAAATTGCTCTGACTGTAGGAACAGTCCTAAAGAACACATTGACAAGAATCACTGCTGCATTTGTCTAAAGCTCTTATTTCAAAAGTAAATAATTTTGAGAAGTATCTTAAAACTTACATGTTTATCACAGATGCTCAGATGGAATTGAATATGAAAAAAAATAAACCAAGAAAACAAACAAACAAAAAATCCACAAGCCCGGAGGGTCTGATTCAGTATCGTGTTGTTTCTTCGTACAGAGATTTATAGAGAAACTTGTTAAAAATATTGACTGTGGTCTTGACTGAAGGAGTCTATTTATATCTGGTTAAAGAGAACAGCAACTGAAATTCCCTCCAGAGCCTCAGTGGTGTGGACAGAAGCGGCAAACACATAAATCAGGACTTCCCCTGTACTCCCGATTGAATGAGATAATGCACAAGCCGGAAAAGCAGGGAAGAATTTATTATAGTTTTAAATCTCTTCCTAACCTGGCTAGTGTGTGAGTCTTGAGTCTTAGAACAAAAAGAAAAGTACAAACATCCCATGCTTTTTTCTTTCTTTCTTTCTTTCTTTCTTTCTTTCTTTCTTTCTTTCTTTCTTTTGTTCTTTCCTTCTTTCTTTCTTTCTAAAAAGTCCACTATATCAAACAAATCCTGATACATAGCAACGTACTGTGAAAACTATTGTTTAGTAGCAGCTTATAAGTATGTAAGTATGAAGTGGAAGTGTTTCAAAAACAGTCATTCTCATTGAAGACATCCAAAGGGTTCTTTGGGGAGCTCACCATAAAAATTTGTGAGGGCTCTATCTGACATGTTTCTTAGTTCCTTTATCCAATGCTTGAGTTTCTTCTTCAGATTGTTGAGAAAAGCCCCAAGGGTTACATAAAATAAATATATTATACTATGGTGCAAGAAGATTTATGCTGTAGTTATTATTTGAAATAGGATCCACTCAGGATTTTATTAGAGTTACAAAATGAGCAATCATATTGTGTTCTCATTACTGGCTCATTAATAGTTAATTCTCTAGTTATGCACTGAGCTGGTTTTAGTTCAGTTGTTGTCATTTTAGCCATTAATTAGTACTATTTATTCTCACTCAGTCATTGATTGAAGGTCAACTATTTATGTATTGCTGGGTAGTGAAGTGTTGAATAAAATACACACAGTCCTGTTTATGTGGAGCTGACAATCTGTTGAAGCAGGCAACTATACACTCAAATAAACACATCATTAAAAGTTGTCAAAAGAGCAATGGAAGAAAAAGATTGAGAAAAATGACAGGAAACCACAGCTTTTTATTGTGCTGTGATCTGAGTAAGAGAGAAAAGTAATGTGAGCAAAAGTCTGAAAACTGAGGAAGAGTTGGACACAAAATGGCCTGGAAGAGAATTTCCCAGGAGGGAAGAGAGCAGGAGTTAACTGTAGGTAGGAAGTCATCAGGGAGGAAGAATATGCTGGGATGGAAAGAACCCCTATTCAAAGGGAGCTCTTAGGTCATATTAAGGATCTTGAATGTTATCCTATGGGAAACAGGAAACCATTTTTTATTATTTTAAACTAAAAAAAGGCTATGGTTTGATTTCCAAGTTTTGTGATTGAGGGCTATAAATTTTACCTTAAAAATAAGTTTTTCAATGAACTTAAGTCAACATTGCAGACATTACTTGGGTTGTAGATCTGTGTCCCTTGAAAGATTCCATGCATTTGTTATACCAGTTTGCAGAGTAGCCGATGATATTTCAGTGTCCACCATCATAATGTCAGTGTCCCGCTAAGTTTATATTTTGGGATTCTCACTACACAGAGCACAATCAAACAAATTAATCCTCATAATGGATAAAAATGAAAATTATAGAAAACATTGTGGGGACCAAATCTATCAACCTTGGTAGTAACTAGGGAAGATAACTAAAACAGCATATCATGAAAACCTTACATTTGGAGATAGCAAATGCCCAATAGGCATTTAGGTCTACTTGTTGGTGATAAGACAATGGGGTGCTGCTGCTCCCTTGGTGGCATCTGTCAATCTTGGCTACAATGACAAACATGCATAAGCTAAAACACAGAAGCTCCACTTTCAGGCCCCAAATTCAAGGCTTTATCCAGACACAGTATTTCACTGTATACCGTGTTTCAACCTGTATGTGAATGCTTACACATTCACATACTTTGGGACATCTAATGGTGAGGTCTGAGTTAGATCTGTTATAGGAACTTAGAGTAAACACAGCAAGTCATGAAAGGTCACATGTGAAACAATTCATTTATATTAAAGCGCTATCCACACGAGAAAGCCATATTTTTATAGACTCGAAGGAAACATTTCTCAAAAGATTTCACTTCAATACTGCTGGTCTCTTGTTTAATTACCACTATATATATTCCTCAGCTCCAGCTAGCCAGTACCAACAATCCCACTAAAGCAAAGATTTTACTTCAGTTGTTCTGGTGTCTTGTTAACCACATCTGATTCTTCAGCCCCAGCTAAACAGAACCACAGAGCAATTAAGAGACTTTCAAACTTCCCTCTGAAACTTCATAAGGCAGGTTCCAATGTCTGCATTTCTCTCAACACTCTTATCCTCCAATCTCCCACACAACAGCCCGCCAAGCATTGAACACCCAACAGCTTTTCGAGTCCCAAAGTCTTTCCACAGTCCACCCCAAAACAAGGAGGTCAGATCTGTCACAGCAATACCCCACTATGCTAGTACCGAGTTCTATTTTACTCTAACCTTTCAGGGTGCCGTCGGGGTTCTCATTCTGTGATAAAATATGACCAAAGCAACGTGGGGAGTTTCGAAAGGGTTTGCTTAGCTTGTACTTCCATATCTAGTCCACCAATCAAGAAAGCCGGGGCAGGAACTCAAACGGAGCAGGAACCTGGAGGCACGAGCTAATATAGACGTCATGTTGAAGTACTGCTTACTGGTTTGCTCCTTCCTCTCTGGTGACTCAAAAGGGGACTTGGGGTTGGCTATGTGGATATTGCTGCCTTTTCAGATAGTCTCTTTTAAAGTTTCATTTTAAAAATGATAAATTGAAGTTAGTGGTTTTCCACCTTATGCAGTGTTCAGATTAAATCATATCTACCTTGAAATTCCACTTTATGTTAAGCCTTACTGATTAAACCTTTCTAAAAAAGTATTGACCAAAA
This sequence comes from Rhynchomys soricoides, assembly GCA_019843965.1. Taxonomy (NCBI): domain Eukaryota; kingdom Metazoa; phylum Chordata; class Mammalia; order Rodentia; family Muridae; genus Rhynchomys; species Rhynchomys soricoides. The sequence continues at coordinate 6,614,586 of JADRCH010000079.1, read as the reverse complement.
TCATACATCTTTTAGAATTTATTATGTATCCCTTATCCATTGCTACTAGAATCTGTTTCCAGGAAGCATCCTCTTACCGGCTTACCCTGCTAGCTTTTTGAGAGTGGGCACCTTGCTAATTGGCACCAGCACAGTGGTCAGCCTCTTCTAAGACATGTGCCTGGCATTCTCGAGCTTTGACTCAGCAGCTTCTCTGAACTTTTATCCTGCAGGATACACAGGTGCCCTGTGTGAGACAGACATAAATGAATGCAGTAGCAATCCCTGCCAATTTGGGGGGGAATGTGCCGAGCTGTCCTCAGAGGATCTATATGGGAACACTGCTGGCCTGCCTTCCTCCTTCAGCTATCTTGGAGCCTCGGGCTATGTTTGTATCTGTCTGCCTGGATTCTCAGGTGAGGGGAACGAAATGGGAAATGACTCCCTGTATTTTATAGCAGAGAATGGATAATTAGAAGTAAAACCTGTGGTGTGTAAACTCTGGTGCCATGGCACAAAGGGTCCCCCTTGTGGGCATGAGAAATAACTTGGATCACATGTAACTCCTTAGCTCATAGAGGAAATGTAAAGAATGGATATTGAAATACATTTTATTGCGAATTTCTGTCCACCTCAAAGTCTTCAGCCTAGAAGTAAATGCTATCAGTAATTTTGTGTGACCGAATTTGAGAATGTTCAGTCTTGTGGTTTATTCATATTTGCCAGCAATGTTGTTATAGTTATGAACATGTGCATGAAGAACAATTATCTAGCTCAAATAATCTTTCTAAACTGTCCTGCAGCTAACATCAATTTAAACATCAAATTTCAGTGGCTTCTCTTCCTTTTGAAGCATCTGAAGGTCCCTGCATATCTATTTTCCACTGAAAAGAGGCATTTGTGTCTAGTGTGTACTCTGAAACTTCCAGAACTTTTGAAACAGCCCCTCAAATTGTCAATAAGTAGTAATTTACCTACAACTGCTAGATATCAAAGAGAAATGTAATCACAATCTAGTCTTCTACCTCATCTTTTTCTCCATAGATTAAACATGTGCTTCAGGCAATACTCTAGTTGTTTCGGAGAATGTCTAGGAAAAGCTAATGATGAGAAAATACCTAGGATTTTATTATTTCTTAGTTGAAGATAATGAACTTTACTTTGTGATGTTTTTGTCTAGTTGCTGTAGAAGCTTTGTCTTGGGGCAGCGTGGGGATAAAACATAAAGCACATAAATCTCTGACTAGATTCTAACATATGCGCTTTTGTTGTGCCACGAAGCATTTGTGAACCCTGAAAGAGCACCAAGGAGCTGTTTCTGATGAAATCACATTAGAGTCTCTTTATCACAAACAAGAGTTTGGGCCTACTCACTGCTCTCACACATGACAATTTAATGAAGCAGTAGCCCCAAACTCTCAGCAGGACCAGGTTTTATAGGAACTGGAAGGAAGTGAGGGGGGGTCCAGCCTGGCAAGCGTCTGAGTATCTATTGTAAGCTGATAGATGGGTACTCTGAAGCAAGACTGAATACAATCACAAATGGGCTGAAAGTGCATCTGAAACAATCAGACTAATCTTGGATAAATTGTTGCTAGGAAGTAGGGAGGCAGTAACTCTGGCCAAGGACAAGCCCTGAGGTCCTTCCTGGTACTTGGGTACAGCTTGGATTCAGCTGAGGGCCAAGTTTCTCAAGCTTTTTTTCTTTGCTTTTCTTTTAAGATAGAGGCCAGTTCCAAGATGGAATAAGTTTGGCCTCTCACTCTTCCCTTAATTTTTAAATTAATCTTGTAATGTGTCATATTTTCTAATCATGTTGACCTGTAGAAATCAACGTGAGCTGTGAATATATAGATTTTTCTGTAATATTTGTGTAGTTACCTTACCCTTAAAATATTTCATTATCCCATTTCTATTTTATACTCTTATCTCCTTTTCTTCTTTCAGAGTTATTTGATTTGGGTGTATCGTTGCATTTTATACAGCTACCTTCATTTTCTGGGAACAAAGTGGAGATTATATTCCAATATCCTCAAATATTAAGTTTGGGATTATACAAAGGAGATTCAATCAAATCGAGAAGCCATTTTTGTGCCTTGCCAGAAAACAATATGGCCGTTCAGCAAGAGGTAGAATGTTCCAGAAAAGTCAGAATTGATGAAAAGCTGACAAGAATGCCTTTGTTAGTTAAATCACCTGGCTATGGTTTAATGAATTAGTATTTTTGATTATGTGGAATTCCAAAATTGTGTTCCCACCATGAACCTTCACCCAGTAGTGATTAAATGATAAAGTTATCACACTCTTCCAAAGTTCCCCAAGGACCCTTTGAACTTCCACCAGCAATGTGTAAGTGATTGGTTTCTTCAGATTATTAGTCGTGGTACTCTTTGTGTTGTGGAGTAAGATTTTTCACGTATAACCACTAGGTCTCATTGAATGTGTTAACCACATATTCTGTACCATTACCAATTTTCTGTCTGGACAGCTTTCTATTCACTTAAAAAAGAGACTTGAAATCCCTGCCTACAATCTCAGACATTTTTCTTCTTTCTGCTCTATCAAGTTTTATTTTACATAATTTTGAGGCTCTGTTGTTTGCTTCATATTTTATAGTTATTGTATCTCCCCAGGGATTGATCCTTCTGCCATTATGCAATATCCCTGTCTCTGTGTGAATATACTTTGACATCTACTTTATGTAATGTTACTGTAACAACCCTGGGATTTTACAAGTTAGGTTCCAATGTCATATCTTTCCCTCTTCTTCTAGTCTCCACCTGCCTGTGTCACGGAACTTGTGGCTCCTTGTAAATAGCACATTAAACAGCATATTATTGAGTTGGTTTTAAATTTTTATTCTGCTAGTCTTTGTCTTGTGATTAGTATATTTAGAGAATTTTACTTTTAGTATATTAAAGATAATCCATTCTTTGTTTTCTGTTTGGTGTTTTCACTCATGACTTCTTATGAGTTACTTGGCTCATTTTTAAGATTCCATCTTGATTTTATTTATCATATGTTATATAAATTTCATATTAATTATTTTGCATTTGTCTTATCAATCTTTCACCAATCTGAAGTGAAGTATGCAAACTTGACATCTACTTAGGCCTTACTTTAGGGCATCATTGTTTTGAGAATCAGATGATGATGCAATTTCTGTTTTAAGGACTAATGTGATGTTTGTTTGTTTTTTTTAAAATGATATTGCCTATATTTTGCTCTTTAATTTTTTCTTGCATCCTATGGTCTCAATTTTTTCCTTTGTTCATTTTCTTTCAGCTCATTAGAGAGCTTCTAATTTTAAGGGTAACTCAGGGTTAGCAATGACTTATTTTTCTTGTCTGAGAAAGAAATTATTGTTCACTCACCCTAGAAGGAGAGTTTTGCTAGATATAGAACTTGTTTAAGACAGTTAGTTTTATTTAGAACTGTGTGCTACATTCCTCAGTACTCCATAGTTTTCTTTTTAACATCACGCCTTTTCATTGATCCCTTGCGAATGTTTTACATATATACGATATATTTTGATCATATTCATCCTCCCAATTCCAATTCTTCCTGAAGCACTTTCCCGACATGTCCCAGCTGATTTTATGCTCTACCCTCTTAAATCACCGAGTATATTAATGCTGCCCTATGCACATTGGTATGAAGCTATCAACTTGAGCATGGTTATTCAACCAGAGGCCATACTCCTAAGGAAAACTGACTCTCTCCACTAGCAGCTGTAGATTGTCAATAGCTATTCAGCAAGGGATTGGGGCTCACTTACTCTTTTCCATCAATGCTACATTGTTAACTGGCTTGATCATCTGCAAGTCTTGTTCAGGTAACCACAACTCCTGTGCATTCATGAATGACACAATCTTTTCTTATCCAGAAAACGGAGTTTCACCCCAGCCTGCCTCTGAATTAAAATCTTTCTACCCCTTCCTTTGTGATATTGCCAGAGTCTTGAGGAAAGAGTGAGTGAAATCTATGTCTCATTTGGCTCATAGGATTCCACTGATGCTTATTGTTTATACTTTGATCGCTTGTGAATCTCGGTGTTCACTACCCTTCACCACAGAAAGTTATCAGATGAGAACCAGTAGCCATGTTATTGTGTAGTTATAGTGTAGAGAGATACATATTTTCAAGATGGTTTGCTGTTATATGCATTTAGTAAAATGACAGTAGAGACTCACCCCTGGAGCCTATCAATTTCCTAAGTAAGAATTCTTGTCCAGACATACAGTCCTAAACATGAGTTTCCTTCTATGAATAGGCCTTAAATCAGAATCTTAAATCAGAAATCAATTGGTTACCTTTATCACATTTACGCCATTATTGTACCCATTGCCTTTCTTGCCAGGCTGTTTAACATAGGTTACAGAGTTTACAGCTAGGTAAGACTGCTGATGACTATTCTCTCTCAGCAGCTGACATAGAACCTTCCTGAACTATGAAAGGTAGCCAAAGGGCAGAAACTTCCATATCATACCAGCTTTATTTTTATGTCTTATGACCAAAGTGTGTGGTATCTTCTAATCCTAAGAAAGGTGGAACTGGAGACTCGACAGCAGTGAAGAACAGGCGACCTATGCAACTACCTGAGACTGTGGTGGGGTCCTGGCTTAGGCTGCTGCCCAGGGCCATGTCTGAGTCCTTAGACTTGCTACAGCTAGGATCTGTGTTGATGTCTGTGGCCTGGGTTACCACCAAAGGCCAAGTGGATGTCCATGGTCTTCTGGGCTGCCACCAAAGACCATGTGGAAATCTGAGGGTGGTACATGCTAATCTGAGTGGCTTCTGCTGCCACCCAAAGCCATTGGGGCATTCAAGCCCAGTCTGCTGGGGGGAACCATGTCTAGGTCTGTGATCGCTCATTATTGCTGTTGACGTTCCAGGCCTTTTTTCTACCATAGGCTATCCTGATGTCCCTGGTCTGGAATGCCACCTGAGGCACTGTGTTGAGCTGGTTCTGTCCCTAATCTGGGCAGCACCATAGAGCTGACCCTGGTGGCACATGGCCTGGTGAGCTGTCCCTGAAGGCATGAGAACAAAAGAGGTACTACTGCCACTTGCTGGCTGTGGCATTGAGTGAGCTAGCCTGGATAGTGCTAGAGAGCTCACCCTGGTGGGCACAGAAAATCTGGCAGGCTAACAAAATCAGTACCACGTATGCCTAGATCCAGGGCTTTGAGTTGCTCCACCACAATATCTACCCTATATGAACTGCTGGGGCATGTGAAAAAGCTGGTCCTGCTGATCCAAACTTTAGGACTCACTTCAATGAACATTTGCAAGTAATGATGTGTGGGAAAAGAATGTACTGTGTGACACACTGTGGCACACTACAGTTTCTATGACAAGATTTTTAAAAATTATTATTCTATCTTAATTTATATTCTTTTTGGAGGTAGGTTGCAATGGCAGAGAGCAGATACAAAGGGACAGAGAGATACTTGGGATTGGGGTGCATGATGTGAAATTCACAAAGAATCAATTATAAAAAGAAAATTAAAATGGAACTACCATACACCAGGAATTAATGTTCCTCCTAGAAGTCAACTAAAAACCAATGTTAGGTATGGGATGCCTCCTCTTAAATTGTTTGTGAGGATTGTCTAAGAAACTCTCCCCAACACAAGCTGTTGTCATTGGTCTTGCTTGAGACTAAAGAGACACCCTCTGCCATTGAGGTGGTGTGGTTTCTTTCTTTATCATTAGTGTTTTGTTTTGTCTTATCTTTCCTTTTCCTTTAGTTTTCAAAGTTAATTTATAAAGTACTTTCATATTCCTGCATGTGAGTATCTCCTACCAGTGATATATACTCAGTAGGCCAACAAGCTTTTTGTTGCTATGACAATCAGCTGTGATTAATCTGTTCCATAAAATGGCTTATTTTGTTTTGTAGTTTAAGTCTGTGATGACTTGATGCCGTCATCTTTGCTATTGTAATGAAGGAAGACATTAAGGTGGACAATGTGTGGCTGAGGAGGTTACCTTACGTTATGACAGCAAAAAATAAGAAAGAGAAGAGGAGACTCTGGGATCCTAGTTGAAAGCAGTGAACCAAACTTAGCTTCACTTAGCTTCTCTAAGAGATCTCTCCACATCCCAAGGGGCCACAGAACAGTGACTAGCTTTTTACCTGCAGGCCTTTGTGGGTGAATGCTCATCCAAATCATACCAATCAACATCTCAAATCTTTGGGTTTTGGGGTTTTACCAGATTTTTGAAAATTTTAGGCAATTTTTCATGGAATAGTCTATCAACTCCTTTGTTATATAGTCATATAAATTGTATGCTTTTTACTGTTTTATAGAAGTTTTGAAATTCCTTCCTTGCCTTTACTGTTATCACTTTATTGCTCAGACTTGGCAAATTCTATTGTTCTGTCCTCAAACTAATTCTCCTTTCATCTCTTTTTTATTAATCTATCCAAGGAATTATTTCTTCCATTGTATTTTGTAACTATTCTATTTCCACTTGTGTGTGCCATGTTTCTAATAGTATTTTTCTGTTTCATCTCATACTGCTGGACTCTGCTAATTATCCTTGACTGGCTACTTTTGCTTCTTCATTGGTGAGGTTAGAGTGTGTGTGTGTGTGTGTGTGTGTGTGTGTGTGTGTGTGTGTGCATGCACGCGCGTGCATGTTTACAATATACATATCATAAAATAGTGGGTTTCTATACAGCTTTTGCAAAAGTATTTAATGTTAGTTATTCTTCTCTGTGCCTAACCAAGTGTCGTGATGAGCTTCCTCATGTCACTGTAATGTGGAACACATCTCTTGATAGAGATAGTGTACTTGCTAGTTTTGTGTGTCAACTTGACACAAGCTGAAGTTATCACAGAGAAAGGAGTTTCAGTTGAGAAGATGCCTCCATGAGATACAGTGGTAAGGCATTTTCTCAATTAGTGATTGGGGGTGGGAGAGAGGGCCCCTTGTGTGGTACAATCTGTGGACTAGTAGTCTTGGGTTCTATAAGAAAGCAGGTTGAGCAAGCCAGGAGGAACAAGCAAGCCAGTAAGCAGCATTCCTCCATGGCCTCTCATCAGCTCCTGTTCCTTGATCTGCTCGAGTTCCAGTCCTGACTTCCTTTCGTGATGAACAGCAAATGGAAGTGTAAGTTGGTTCAACCCTTTCCTCCCCAACTTGCATCTCGGCCATGATGTTTGTGTAGAAATAGAAACCATTACTAAGACAGGTAGGAAGTCTCAGTGTTGCTGAGGTAGTAAAAATGATGCCATCTGTTAGTAAGATTCCCCTATCCTACCAGAAACATTCTAGATCCAGGAGCTCAAGAAAAAGAGAATTGTGCTACAACACTGGCTGGGCCCCTGATGATCCCCAATGCTTCGAAGGTGTTTCTTCATTGGTAGGACTGGAGTTAAAGATCTATGGGAATAAAGAGGCTTCTGTGGCTGTCCAAGTGTTGTAATAGGCTTCTCCTTACCACTGAAAGACTGAGAACATGAGCATAGTCCCTTTTGCTGAACTCTTCCAGCTTGAGGGGTCTGATAGAGGTGCGAGCATTCCATGGATTGTTGAGGTATAGAAAAGATAAAGTTAGTCAAGTAGTACAGAAGATATACTCATGTTCATGATGCCAGACAGAATTTAATGAAAATTATAGGAACCTAAATGGCTCAATAAATTAGTATTTTATGCAAGTGCACATGCTGTGTATGAAAACTGAAGGAGGTTCTGATGATCTATATTATGTCCTTGAACTATCCTCTCCAACACGAATTTGAAACTCTTGACTTATATTTTAAGTGTTAGTGCTTCGTTTTGTTTCCTCAAAATATAGTAATATGAATAGCTTTAACAAGTTTCCAACCATTTCCTAATGAAGTCCCACTTTCAACTCTGTGTGTCTCTTCAACTCCAATTAGCATTTATTCCAACCACGAACAATATTGGCATCTCTGTAAAGCTACATTGTCACTTCTGGGGCTGCTTCACCCATCTGCTCTCTGTGTGGAAAGACTGAGGTGGGCAGCAGGGGATCCTGAACATCCTGGCTTCAAACCTGTAAACAGGGTTCCTCACAAAACACCCAATGAGAGCCACCTGGCACAGTAGCTACACACAGAGCATCGGTTCTCAGGTTCAACTGCTTTAAGCAGTTGCTAAAAATGTATTCATTTTTTCATAAAAAATTAAAGCCTGTGCCATGTAAAAATTAATTTCTGTTTTTTAACCTAAGCCCAACTAAAAGATTCATATAGGACCAAACATCATCCAGAGCTACACATAGCCATGAAAGAAGCTTATGACATAATCAATATCTCCTGGTGAAATAAAATATCCAATAGAATTTGTCCATCTGTTTACATCTTAGGTTCATTGTTCTTGGAACAATATATGTATATTGTATTATATATATATTGTATATATATATTGTATATATATATTGTATATATATTGTATTGTACATATATTGTATATATATATATATAGTATTATACGTATATTGTATATATATATATTGTATTATATATATATATATATATATATATATTGTAGACCAGGCTGGCCTCGAACTCAGAAATCCACCTGTCTTTGCCTCCCAAGTGCTGGGATTAAAGAACAGACTGGTTTTTTTGTTTGTTTGTTTGTTTGTTTTTTTAAGGTAAGGCTTCACTATACACCCCTGGCTCATCAAAACGTCACTCTGTCCTGTGTAGACCAGGGGCATCTTGAACTCAAACAGATATACCAGTTGCCTCTCAGTGGCTGAGATTAAAGTGTGAGTCACTACAACTGGTCATAATGAACAGATAGTTCACACATTAAAAAAAAAAACAAAAACAAAAACAAAATAAAAAACAAAAAACCCTAGCTCTAAATATCGAACATTACAGGCAAGAGTATAAATGAGTCATGAAAATAGACCTAAGACCTAAAGCTATTTTTTCTAGTTTCAACTTTGACACAGTTTTTCTTTCTTTTCTTTAACTCTCTCTCTCTCTCTCTCTCTCTCTCTCTCTCTCTCTCTCTCTCTCTCGTGTGTGCGTGTAGGATAAGTGAATTAATATGTAGTCGATGGTAAAAGTGTACAGTTCCAAGTGAAGTTGCTTACCTTCAGCATGGTCATTCTAAGTGTACAGAAGGTCATTAGGGATGGATAAAGGTTTGAACAGGGCAAGTGAATGGCCACGAAATCTAGCAGTGTGATATCTCAAGTTCACAACAAACGAGTGGTTTTATTTAATTAGAAATCAAACTTTGTTTCCCTATCTTTATTTACTTAATAAAGAGTTTTACCAGGTCCACTCACTTCATTTCCATTGGCTGGTACATGCAAACAAATCCTATAAACAGTATTCTCGATGGCAAGTTCAAGTACATTTCTTGTGTGTGTGTGTGTGTGTGTGTGTGTGTGTGTGTGTGTTTTATATTTCTATGTTTTCTCTAAAGTTTAATGTAGGTGTACAATCTCTTTGTACACAAATTAAATTTGAAAAGCATACTTATTGATTACTACCATCTATAAAAATATAAAAGTAACTGGAGAAATGCAGTGAACTTGATGGTGAGGAAATAATCAGCAGACAGATGCCAACTCTGAGATCCATGTATTAACCAACCAATCTAATTAGATAACTATTTTTCTAAGACAAAAGAACAGAGCCATGATCAAGCCTTCAGCAGAAAGTTCATAACTGAGGTCTCAGCCATCCACATCATCATCCCACAGGCACTGCCTTCAAGACTCAAACCCTGAGCTAGGGGCATGTTACACAAGAGTCTTGCTTTCATGTGGCAGATGGGGTCACCCACATTTTAAGAACTTGAAGGAAGGAGGTACTTTTTCACTACAGCAAGGTGCTTGTTAGAGTGAAATGTTGAAGAAACTTTTCAAAGACAAGTCTGAGGATCCCGGAAGTTGTACTTTAAGTGGATCATACTACAAGTCCTCATCAACTACATTTGCTTCTCAGAACCCATCTTGACACCTCTCAAAGTTGTCTTTAAGCATGGTAGTTATTTGTAGGAACACTATTAGTGGGTACTGTTTGACTGTATGGTCAGTTCTAGATAACCATTTTGTAGCAACTATTTGCAAGTAGAATTTCTTTTCTGACATTAGCAGAGGGCAGGGTTTCAGGCGAGGCGCCCTAGAAGCTCCTGCCTTACGCTGCATCCTCTCCATACTGCAGCATATGTGTCAGCAGGTCTCAGTTCAAGGGTTATTAGATATCTCTTTCCTAAACCATGATTTGTTAAACCTTGTGTTAGTTAACTTTAATAGGAAGCATTGTATTAAAAAAAATAAAATAAAGGGAAGAAAAAGAAATAGCAAAGATACTCAGCTTATAATAGACAAGATTTATTTTAGCTCCCAGTTTGAGAGGTTTCACAGTTCATGATTGATTGGCCTTTTTGTGTGTGTGTTTGTCCTCAATCAAGCAAGCAGCATGTCATTGCCTCAGCATTCCTTAAAACTGTTCACCTTAGGACCAGAACATGAAGAAAGCAGAAGAAGATGGATGTCCAGCCTTGTAACAATTTCTTTGTGTCCATGGCCAGCTTGACAACTTTGTCTCTTCAATGTGTTTACCAAGCAGGACAATACTTGTCAATCTTATCCTTCCAACTTCCCTATACCTACAAGCAATTTGAATGTGTCTGTAGAAAATTTCAAAGGCCATACATTGAACCATGGGTCACTTTAAATGTACGACCCAAAAGCACCAGTGGACTTTTGTCACCAGACAATAACCTTTTTAGAGTTCTCCTTTTAAAGAACTCTTTATATAAGATGTCTTTAAACTTCTGACATTTCTTCCCTCTTTGTTACTCTAAATTGATTATAGTTCCTAATTCTACAGACGAAAAACAACCGGTTTTCTTCCAACAAATGCACTAATCATTTTATTCTCTTTCCAAGCCTAAAAGTCATCCTGTTACTATTTTGTGAATGTTGGCAAAGCGAATAAGACTTGGATCAGAAAACGAGGCATAGCGCAGAACATGATCTCTGTATTAATTCTTCTTCTCCTTGCTGTGATAAAACTAATTCATGGGCAGAAAGATGTGTTTTAGTTTATGGTTCATGGGTACTGACCATCACGGCAGAGCAGGTGTGGTGCCTACTGGCTTTCTTTGTGATCCTGGAGCTGGCAGCATGACTTGTTGCGAGCCCACACTTTCAAGCCGAAAGAACTCCCATGAAAATGAGTTGGGGTATAAAACCCTCAGGGCCCAGGCCCCAGAGAACCACTACTCCAAGCTCGACCTCCTCTAAAGCCTCCCTAGCAGTGCCGCCAACTGGAGACTTTCTGTTTAAATTTGCGAACATAAATGACTATGACATTTCATAGTCAACCTAAAGCATGTATCCATTTATGTCATTACTCCTATACTCAACTCCCACAATACCGACAAACCAGGCTTTTCTCTTCATTGAAAGGAATTTATTTAATAACCTGGTGATCTTCACTATCTGTATTAGGTTTATCTCAGACTCCTAAGCATTGTTTCTCAGACAATAGAACCCATTCTTATGAAAGAGGTCCCATGTGCTTTGCATAATGCTTGTTCAAAACTCTTCCTCCTTAGACCTTTATCTTCAGCATTATATCTCAGTCAATAGAACTCATTCTTATGGAAAAGGCCACAGTTACTTAGCAAAAAGGCATTTAATTTGCAAAGGAATTTCGATGTAGTTAGCCTTAAGCTTAATTGTGATAATTTTCACGAGGAAACTTTTTTCCAACGTTGTACTGTTGTTAGATAATAAATAAACTCCCCAGTCAAAATCAAACTACTCAGGGTCAGACTCTAGACCCAACACCAGCTGAGTCCAGGTTGAACTGGATTTCCTTCTTGCCTCACACGGATTGTTACCTGTGGCATTTTCAAGGACAACCACAACAGAAAGGAGAGCTGTTCCCCGGACACATGGCACAAAGGGGGAATACTTTATTCCTGGTTGGGATTGGTGGTGAGGCTTGATACATGGAGCAATCCCACTGAATGGTTGCAGGACCAATCTTTATATATGCCAATACTCAAAACCTAAATCTGCCCAGACATCAGGAGACATGCATTCATTATGTTACTAAGACTGACATGAGCTTTTAGGGGTCCGTTTGCACACATACACAGTTGAAAAGAAGGCAGATTCAGGAGCAATTGTAGATGGTGTTTAGCTTGGCAGCATAACTTTGGTCAGCCAGCTTGAAAACAGCCTGTTTTATTCCTTTAATACATGGAGGTAGATGACAATCCTATGTGTGTTTAAGTTGACAGCTCCAGCTGCTGCTAGATTTACCTAGACAGTGTCATTTTTAGCCAGGGTGTAGTGCTGAACTTGAAGAATGAAGTGAATCTAACTGGTTTTTTCTAAAGTTTCTAGGCTCTGAAGTGTTTTTCCTCTACTGCTGGGCCAGGTGTTCTCCTTCCACAGTGATGAACTCTCTGAATTCTAGTTTCCTTAACTTTGAATTTGCCAATCATTTGCCCTGTCCTGTCTTTCAGTCAGAAAAGACAAATGTCACTGAGAAAGCACTTACAGGGCCTGGAGATATATAGCCTACCATATGTAAGGCACTGCAAAAATTATAAGACACCAACAAAGGATAAAGGAGAGATCCATTATAATTTCTGCTCTAGCAACTTGAGTCACTTGGTAAAAGTATATTCAGCCAAATGTTCATTATTGTTATGATGTAGAATCATGTTGACTCAAGAGTAACTTCCAGGTCTTTAAGGTTTGTGTCTCTTAATCTCTATACATTGTGGGATTGCTACATCAAATTACTGTCAGTTTATCCTTCAGGGCAAAAAGACCTTCAGGCTCCTGACTGTCAAAACAGAGCAATATTCTTTTAAGATAAATGTGTATAACCCCTTGCCCTTCTTATCTTGATCATTTACTGGTTATTGGAAGTGGAAATAGGAGATAAATCTTTCCTGGCAATGGCTACATTTAATTCGATCTCTCAATAGTTTGGCTCTATCTTAAGTCTATAGGGACTTAGAATCCCTTCTCTATTAGCGCCTTTGTTACACTCCTGAGTACTTCCTGTTCGACCAGCTGCAGACATCACCTGCTGGATGAAGCCCTAAGGACTGCCCCGTATTTCTACTATCATGCCCCTCCCACTGAGAGCAGCATGAACAAAACCAATACAAGTTGACTCCTACCCTCTGTCGGTCATTTCATTCAGGTTGACAAATAGGCACAATGGAGTCCCCTGCTTCCCCCACTGTCGCTAATCTTTAAGAATTGGGATGTAGCTTGAATTAGAGTCCACAAAGTTTTATTTTGTCTATCCCCAAAACCACCCCAAAAGGTACCTTTCATTTGCTTGTTTGTTGGGGGAAAAAAAGCCATTTCTCAGTAAGTATGTTATCTTTGTTGCTAGAACTGTTGGGTCTGAAATTTAATTTTATCTCATTTATAAGCAAATCAGTTAGCCTGTCCCTGTTCCTGAATTTGTGGTCAGAGACAAGGGAACTATTAGAGTATGCAGCATAAGCATCATATCTGAGGAGGTTCTTATTGCTCATGGGGGGTGGAGAAAGGAGGGTCTGAAATTCAAGGTCATACTTGACAACATAGTGAGTTTGAGGCTAGCCTGAACTATGAGACCTTCACTAAAAGAAAAAGGGGCATATGACCCTAAGCCTATACCTTAATAAATTGTCCCATACCCATGATCATATGGACAGAACTAATGGCACTCTTAGTTATTAATATCAACAGCGACAAAAATGTGAAGTGGGAGGAAGATGGACTGGGACTAGGTGCAGCTGGGAAAAGGTTTTGTGGGTGGATATGATCAAAGCACCTGATATAATGAAGAACCAGCCTGTGTCCGTCTTAGGCTTAAAAGACACATAGTGAAGATACACTAGCTTCACTCCTGCTTTCGATTACACCCCTGCTTCTCAAGGATTGGACTATCTCTACCTGTAACCTTAACTACAAATGGTTCTATACTTCCTATTCCAGGAATGGCAATCATGCCTTTGTTTCAAACAGTTGTTTATAACCATCTTGCAAGCCTACCTTTGTTTCAAGAGGTAGGTTTGGCCACCTATGGCTACCTCATCATGATTATGACTACCTTGTTATGCCCACCCTGCAACCATGTCTTTGTTTGAAGAGGTTGTTAGGACTAACTTGTCTATCCTGCAACTGTAATCCTGCATTAGGGGGAGACCTCCGGAGTACAGGAATAAAAAAGCTTACTTTAATTGATTGCTTACTTTAATTACTTTGGCCATGATAATTTGAGTCAGTGGTCTTTCTTCTCCCATCTTTGAGATTAACAATAAATGCAGGAAAACTTGAACGAATGCATTTAAAGTACTTAATAAAAGCCTCACATACTTCTCAGGACTCTTGGTGGCAAATATTAGCCAAGTTTACAATGTCAAGAGAGTTTTGCTCGATAACAGTTAAAACTTTTACCACATCTTAGGAAGACTCCTTCATCCTTGTAGGCCAGATATAATTAGTTGGAGCTCAGAATTGTTGCTCCAATTACAGTCTGTGCCAATTTTGATAAATTAAATTTTCGATTCCAGTTGGCACATCACAATTTGAAAAATGTGTTCTCTGTATATCTGATTGATCCTCCATTTTCAGAAGCATGTAACACCTTAAGTTTCTCAGGTTACTTTCTTCCAATCAAGAACTTAAAGATTTGTAAGAAAAAACCTCAAATGTAGTATAAATGCTTCCATTTTTGGAAAAGCTTTAGGTCAAAATTAAATTTTTAAAAACATGACTGAACCGTTTTTTATGATTCTATGATTGTATTTTTAATGGATTACTTTACAGCTGCAGAAGTTATTGCTGAGGATGTGATTAGTATCATTTGTGCAATGAAACACTTCGTACTTTATTTTTACACTTGCTGCTACCTGCTAGCACTAGCTTTGAACCCAGTGTATATTTCTAGTTCATTGTTTGTGTCAAAAGTCATTTTACTTGTTGGCAGTATTAGGAGATCTCATTTTGTTGAATTAACTTTTCAAGGTAAAGTCTTAAGATTCTGTTAACTATAATGAAGTTATTTGTTTGTTTTTCTCCATTTTGACTTTCTTATTTAATTGATCTATTGTCTGGACAAGAAGGAAGGGCGATAAATAGGATTGGCCTGTGTGGCAGGCCTTGTGGGCCCATGTGAAACCACCAAAATTTTCCAAGAATCACACAGTGATAAAAATCCCACCCAATCTGAGAATATAGTTCAAGTTGAACCAAGTAAAAATTTCTGCTCTCCACAAAGAAACTTATATCTTTTTTATTTTTTGATACTTTATTTACATTTCAAATGTTTTACCCTTTCCAGGTCTCCTCTTTGGAAACCCCCTCCACCTCCCCTGCTTCTACAAGGGTATTCCTCCACCCATCCACCCATTCCTGTCTTCCCTCCCTAGCATTCCCCTATACTGGGGCATCTAACACCCTCAGGCCCAAGGGCCTCTCTTTCCCCTGATGGCTAACAAGACCCTCCTCTGCCACATATGTGGCCAACACCATGGGTCCCTCCATGTGTATTCTTTGGTTGGTGATCCAGTCTCCTGGAGCATCGGGAGGTCAGGCCAGTTGCCACTGTTGCTCCTTCCATGGGGCTGCCAACTCCCTCAGCTCCTTCAGTCCCTTCTCCAAGTCCTCCATCTGGGACCTCATGCTCAGCCCAATGGTTGCTGTGAAGTGACTCTTGAGTATTCCGAACTTTTGGGCTAAGATCTACTTATCATTGAGTACATACCATGTTCATTCTTTTGTTACCTCGCTCAGGATGATATTTTCAAGTTCCATCCATTTGCCTGCGAATTTCATGAAGTCATTGTTTTTAATAGCTGAGTAGTATTCCATTGTGTAAATGCACCACATTTTCGGTATCCATTCCAAGCTTATATCTTAATTAAACTTGCACTTTAGGTCAATAGATGTTTATTATTGAATTTTCTAGAAATATTGTTGCCATAAATTAAATTGATTACCTTTGTTTTTTTCTTTCTTTTTTTTTCTTACCTGCTTGCTTACTCTTCTTTGCTCTTTTTTTCCCAGTTACGGTGGCTCTCAATAACTCAACTGTGCAAATAATCCTGAGATCCAAATGATTTCTTTTCCAGAGAGAAAGAGAGAGAGAGAGAGAGAGAGAATAAAATTGCTTGTTAAGCCTCTGAGTTTCAGTCATTTATACTCCAGGCCTCATTTTAACCATTTTCTTCAATGAGGAGGATCTGATGAAACATTCAATAAACTCTCACACTGTTCTACTGAAGATGAAAGACACACACTCTTCTGCCAAAGCACTGTGTGTTAATTTCTTTTGTTTTGTTTACAATTACTCCTTTCAAAATAGTTGTTTACCATACACTGACAGACCACACAGGTATGAGAAACCTCATCTTGGTTTTTGGTTTTTATTCTTCTGTATTTGCTTTTATTTCCATATCATACACATATATAATTTTGAGCTTGCTGCTAGAGAGATAGCTCAGCTGTACCAACTTGCTATAAAGGAACACAGTGTATATCTAGTGCCCAGTCAAGATTGTAATGGTACCTTCTTTTGAAGGCAGCAACTGGGTCAAATTAGGATCATAACAGGTTATAATCAATTTGAGCAAACATTTTTAATTAATTCTATTTTAGATATACGTACATGGATGTTTTGCCTGAATGAATGTCTATGTACCGCATGAACGCTTGCTGCCTCCATAAGCCAGAAGAGGGTGTCATATCTGGAGATGTAGGCTGTTGTGAGCTGCTGCGAGTCAAACTGGGTCCTGTGGAAGCAAAGCCAGTGCTCGTAACTGCTGAGTCATCTCTCTGCCCTTGAGCAACAATTTTTAAATAGTTAAAAACTATCAGAAAATAGAGCAAAGCATTTTTACAAAGAAAAGAGATTCTGTATGATGGGGCTGGGTTTTGGATAAGAAAGATGAAATCCTGCAGTGGTGGTCCTTGAGGAAAATTGGTACTTCTTAAACTTTTCCACTCTAGACTTCTTATTGCCCTTGAATGTTTTCTGTGACCTGGAGCATACAGAAATATAGAAATATCTATACATGCCAAACATTTACTGGTAAGGAAAAAATGTACTTCAAGACAATTCTTTGAGATATATATATATATATATATATATATATATATATATATATATATATATTAGAGAGAAAGAAAAAGAGAGAGAGAGAGTTTTACCATTTATTGAACACAAAGCAAATTCATATATTAAAAAGATGGATTTGTGTCAACAAAAAGTTGAGTCTCCGCTGAACATTTAATAGTGCAGGGCACTAGTCATCTTCAGTATTTTTCAGAGTTAATGGGTATTTTTATTTTATGATTATCAATAATGAGGGTGGCACATAAATGGGGAAAATGAAATGGCAGACGCATGTTCAGGGTCACTCCAGACAGTGAGGACATTCTACTCTAATCCCAAACCAAAATTATTTAACAATTTTTATGAAACTTAGCTCAGTGACTGAGACTGTAAGGAAGGTGTTTGGCAGACCTTCTTGCAAATGAGAGCTTCCTGCAGTGCCTGGGGAAATGCTTCCTTCTGGGCTGAGGGAAAGTGGCCATCTACTCTTCACCAAGGCCCAGAATGGCAACAATAATAATAATAAAGATGAAAATAATAATGTTCAGTGCAAGCTGGTTTCAATAGGTATTGATAGGTGTGGCTGGGATGGTACCTTCTAGAATGGATAGTATGCTTCAACAGCAAGCAACTATGACTACAGGATAGCTCCCCAAGGTGTCTATGGGGTGTTCAAAGTACTGGCAAGATAGCAATCTGTTTGGCTACTTGGCTCAGTCCTTTGCTCAAGGCAATCCAGAGCACTAAGAAAAGAGTTAATTTAAGTCCTCTAAATTAAGACTGGCATTTAAGGAGTCAAACTGACTTGTCACCTAATATCTTAGCCTACAGGAAAAATAAGGGGTAAAAACAATGTTTACAATACAATCTTAACCTTAGTAGTGATTTAACAGTGCTCTAACAAGGCCACACTCCTGCCACAATGACACAAGAAGTGGAATCCTCTCATCTGCCTCACAGATGCTGGAGACTTGCTCCCTAGCAGGAACTGGAGAGGTAGAAGCCCTAAGGGGGTGGGGGAGCAGGTGTTAGGAGATTTTCCAGTCCTTTGGAAGAGTACAAGACACTGGACACTTTTTTCCCATTTATTTATCCATCCATTCATTCATTCACTGTGCATCTGGATTGCAGTCCCTCCTTATCCAAGTGCCCCCTCCAGTCCCCTCTTCTCTTCTCCTCCCCTTGGTACCAACCCACCCTGGCACATGAAGTCGCTTCAAGACTAGGCACATCCTTTCCCACAGAGGCCAGACAAGGACGTCCAGTTAGGGGAATGGGATCCACAGGCAGACAACAGTGTCAGCGACAGCCCCTGATACAGTTGTTGAGGGATCTGCACGAAGACCAAGTTGAACATTTGCTACATATATGCCAGGACCTAGGTCCAGCCTATATATGCTCTTTGGTTGGTGGTTTAGTCTTTGGGAACCCCCAAGGGTCCAACACTGGATACTCCATGATCAGGATAGACAGAAAGCAACCTTTCTCTTTGTAAATTGGTAATATAAAGTATTTATTATATCAAAAGTAAAGCCAACCAACATGGATTCCTGGTGGTAATATGAAGGCAATGATACACACATATAATAAAATTCTATTCTCTACTAATCGGTGGAAACGAGACTTATCCTTGGAAATGAGTTTCCAAGCTCACAGAGTAAAACCATTCAAAGAGTGCAAAAGCAGGTTATTTGTTATTTATTTTATTTTTTATGTAAAGTCTAGGATGAAAAGCTACAGTAAGCTCTACAAGACTGAAAAAGTAGGTCTTTTCTTCACTCTTAGTGAATGGTGGCAATTCAGAGAGTAATCTGTGTCTTCCCTCTTTGTGAAAGCACAACGTTTAAACAAAAAGATGTTACCCTGCAGGTGACTAGGACACACTTCTGTAACCATGTGTACAAAGTGCAGCTTCAGGATTGCTTCATCTGAACAGACTTTTTCGTGGGAAAGTTTGCCTCATTTCGTGCCATATACGGCAATCACATTTGGTGATTTAGACGTCTTAATTACTTCGGTGATTTAATAACTTAGAAAAAGGATCAAATAAAGTGGACGATTTTTCTACTTAACAATTATGCCTCACAGGACCTAGAGTGATTAAATTGAGGGCAACATTCATTTTGAGTCACCTGTGAAAGAAATATTCTGGAATACCATCAAAAAGGTTTTTAGTAGAATTGTTTTCTGAGCACTGGGGTGGGAGTTTGAACACTGGCCAGGATCTTCCCTCTATCTATTTCTGTGAGTGAGTTTTAACACCATTGACCTGGCCAAACTCCAACACCGTTCATTAAATCTTGCTTGTCTCAATCAACCTTGAAACTTTAATAAGGTTCTATATTTCATACCCTAGCCTACTTTCATAACATCTCCTGGAGCAGCCACCCAGCTGTGGCTATTCACGTTGGAGCTAGCAAGATTTGTCTAGCAGCTGAGGGTACCCCCTCCCACCCCATTCTCATTCCACTCCCAGAAGCAGGAAGAAGCTCAGGGATTTGTTCCAGTAAAACAATTCAAATGGCTTAAACAGATAAGGAGGAGAATCCAAATACTAAAATCAATTTCCCAAGCATTTCTCGTAGACCAGTCACTGGAAAGATTATCAAAGAACCAGCTGAGCACTTAACTTCAACGAAGGAAATTGTTAACAAGAAATTAAAACACCAGGAAGCTTTATACCAAGATGCTCTCCTGACCCTCTGAAGCCTCTTCGCTTTTGAATTCTCACTATTGGCTCTGGTGCGCTTTGATGCAGCCTGTCTGAACACATCACCATATAAAGCTACACAAAGCAGCCCAGCAGGGCTGATGAGGCCCCAAAGCCAGCACAAGTGTGTGTCTGGCACATCCATTCTCTCCTCATGAACTCTTCTTGTTGGTGAGAATTCTTTAACACACAAAGCCTGTTCCTAAAATCAGTGGGAAAGTAGAGAGATTCCTCAGCTCCTCCCCATGTTTGGTGAGGGCTGCCTCTTTTCTTGACCTCAATATCTCCCTGGAACATATTTTACAGTTTTGGCTGGACATATTTGACAAACAATTCACCCAATAGGTACGACAGAAAACACGAAGATATTTCTCTGAAGAAATTACTTTTGCCATCATGGAATGATCTGCCTCAGTATCTTTCCTGAGATCTACCTTCACACTTCAGCAGAAACAAAATTTACTAAACAAACCAGCAGATCTGATATTCGAGTCATCACTCTTAAACTGTGAAAAATCATCAGTTAATGTCTGCATTGTGAATGTTCTTGTAAGCAATGCCTCCTGACAGTCCTGGTTAATTTCTAATAGGTAGGAGTCTCCTCTGGTTTACTCTCATCTGACTTTTAAGATGTTAATGAGTTGAATTCTCAGTGTTGGCTCTGGCACCCCTTTATGCAGCCTGTCTGAGAGCATCACCTGGGCAGGAATGCTGTCCCAGCATTGTATGCTGGAGAAGTGAGAGGAGTTTCCTGGGGTTTAACATCCCTTAACAGGGAAGTAAGAGGAGACTAAACTATGTCTATATAAACCTCAGCCACACTTGTCTTCAGTGACACCATTTCATCTGTATTTTATAGGGTCATTTAGGACATAATAAAGACAGTGGCATAAATGTCAATAAGTAGTCTGTTTTCATCTACACGGTATTGACTTTAAGTCTTCTCATGATATCTGAAAAAGTTTTATCTCCATGAAAAATGCAGGAAAAATTTAATCTGTGTACAACTTAAGATGTTTTCTTGTTGATGTTAATCAGTCTTGTCCCATGAAATAAATCCTGCCAGTGTAACATTGTCTGATTTGGTCAAACCAAGAGCCTATATAAAATAAATAAAGACATAAGAGTATATAAATAAATGTGGATTTTTCAGGTGACAACTCATTGAAATAGTAATTAAGAATACTATTTCTTTCTTAAACGCAAAACTGTCCATAGCCACTTAGCTAACATTAGAAATTTACACACTGATTGGCAAAGTCCATACATACCAACCAGTGAGATAATTGAACTCCTTAAAATTGTTCTCTTTAATATGAAGAAGGCAAATAATTTATGGGCTTTGGGGAGGACTCTTCTGCAGATGTGTTTGATGCATCCCAACTGGTGTTCCCTCCTCCAGCCATAAGATGTTTGGTTTAATGTCTAATCTTTAGAATGCCTAGCACTGTATGGGGCACTCCTTTATTCACCAATGTAAATGGATATAGGAATGGCTGCCAACAGAGTAAATTAGTCAATATATTCAAATACATAGAAAAGCACCTAGTATAGAGACAGTCCACTACAATCACTATGATTATATGTGCCCCTTGAGGCAAGGAACCAGGGGTTCACAGTTTCGCCTCCAGTACCTTGTAGCCTATACAAGCAGACTTGGTAGCCAGTACAGTTTGCAATACATAAGTGAAGGATTAATGGGTTCATGAATTTAGCAGAAAAAAACCTTAATTCTTTCAACAGTATTTACTCATTGAATTTGCTAATTTGTTTAGTAATTATGTTCTTACTGGAATAAGAAGGTAAATCTTTTAAAAGATTCTACAGTGATTACAGAAAAGTGGCAAGACATATTTCAGAGAAACATGTTTATGTAGACTGTCTTTAATGTTAAATAAACCTATTTTATCATTTCTGTCTGTCAGAAACTATAAAATAGAAAATAACCCAAACTAAAACAGGCATTGAGAAAAATCAAATACATTTCTGTATTAAGCTGTATCATAACTAAAACTTCTGGACATATGTTCAAAAAGGAGCTCTTAGATGCAGACTTTTTACTGTTTCATGGCCTAGAAATGATTTACTGACAATAATTATTGCCCTTGTTATCATCTTACATTCTTTGAAGAAAGACAAGAAGGTATGTTCACAAGGACGCTAATCAGAGTGTGGTGTACAGCTCTCCAAACTGTCAGGATCACGAAGCGTGTAGACCCACTCCAGTCACTCTGCAGAAAGAGTAGAGTTTCTCCAGTAGAAGAATAAGCTCAGTAGCTGCCCTTAAATACGTGAAGTCAGCTATTTTTTTGACTTAGAAGCATAGACTTCTGTTCCAAATTTAAATGAGCTCAAAGTTAATGGATCTGCCTTTATTTACTCAATGCCTAAGATGGCAAAAATAGCTACAGGATTTCCAAGTGAAGCAATACCAGGTATTGGCATCCTAAGGGGCAGCTATCCTAGATGTGTACTAAGTCTTTTCTCCAGGTTTTCCAAGCTTCATCCCATCATGAGCTTCACCATAAAATGTCAGAGAGGAAGCACCCAGCACCAGTACTTTCTCCACTTCCTGCCTTTTGAAATGCCTTCTCAGGACTTAATCCTGTAATATTATTAAAAGCTGTGGATACCTATTATATCTTGTAATATTATATATGGATATAGAATATGTATGGGTGTAGAATATGTGGATATATTACTTTTCCCATACCATTTGTCCCTTACCAAGCTCTGTTAGATGTGTTATGCAAATACTCCTTTTAGAAATTCCAGAGTTTAAGTTTGAAAGAAATCTCTTTTGACCTTTCTTCTTCTTGCTGCTGAGAAACATGACCCTAGCAAACAGTTTTTTCTACTTTGTAGTTTTTGTAGGTTTTACCGAGCTTTGTTCTTTTGTAGGACTTCACTCTAACAACTTGCCCTTACGCTTTTAAATTTCCGTTACTTGTTACCCAGAGACCATGCCTTTTCATATAAGCTTCCAAAAGTCTTTTGTGCAAATAGAAAGCAAATATGTCAGATGAGCAAATCAACCACGGTGAGCAATAGATACTGTGCTTTAAAACTGATGAAAGTCATCAGAGTCACAAGTAAACTCATGCAGAAGTCAAAAATGAGGTCATTGGGCCAGGCTCACCTATTAGTTGACCCAATAATTTTTAAAATCAATACTAACATTTAGGGTTTGTAATATTTCAAAAGCACATGTACCTCCTGGCCTTTCATAAATGATAATGGCTTATAGTAATGATGTGCTGTGACAGACTTTCATCTAATATTTAATCCTCTCATATAATATTTAATATAAAATCATCTGACATCTCCTAATTCTCAGTCCTTGCATTTCTCAAGTGAGGAAACTACAGCCAAGAGAAGCTTCGCCACCTCATTTCCAGGATCACACAACTGGCTAACAGCAAAGCTGGTGTTGAACTTGGATTTTCAGCTTCCAAGAACTCCCAAGTAGGCAGCTCCATTATTAGAAAAAGTCACTTGAAAGCTGAGAGTCTCATTCGCAGATAGCATCCATGGGTCTACTTCCCCCTGGGTATCAGTGTGAACTGAAACAGCTTGCATCGTGAAACAGACACCTGACGTAGGCATTTCAGTTTTTGACCCTTGCCCTAAATCTAAGGTTAGAACACATTATCTTGAGATAAGAGCTGCATACTAAATATCTTTTCTACATTCCATAGATGTAGTCTTCGATTGAAGTTAATTAACCGCAGGAGCCCCAAACGCCTAGATAGCGTCTTGTGAAGTCCTTAACGCTGACAGGGAAATGAGCAAATGAGTACTGAAATCTACAAGCTGCTGTACTGCTAACAACAGCAGTTTTTACACATGTCATTTTCTAATGCATTTCATGCTTAATTGTTTACATTTCTGGGTAATAAGAACAACCATGAACACCTCCTCAAACTTGGATTGCTCCTTAGTCCTGGGTGTGGTCAACACGCCTTTGGAAAGATTTGCGTCCCATCTATTTGCCGACAGTTATCTCTGCCATGTGGTAAGGATTCACAGACTAAGTAAAATGAATCTCCTTCATTAGAAGAGGGAGAGTCCTTTAATAAATGACCCTTATTCTGCACCTCAGAGGGTTGGCAGAAAACTGTGAAGGCTTTTCTGTCTGAGGAGTTTCCAGGAAGGAGCAGCTGTGATTCAGTTAACTAGTCATTAATTCAGGGAACTTGTTTTCTCCGCAGGAAATTCTCTGAAATGCCACTATGGCATACCTTGCTTTACCCCGTATCCCATCTACAGGCTCCTGTGGGACGCCGGGCACTTCTAAGCAATTGGAGTAGTTTTTAAGTGCATGCGTGCTACCATGTGATTAAATTGTGTTACTCTGTCTCAAAGTGTAAGCATTTTGAAAGCTGAAGATTCTTTTTCCTAAAGTAATATTTAGACTGTAGATGGTCAGACAGAGAGAAAGTGATAGGGACTGCCTTCCTCTACTTTCATCTATACTCTCTCTGCAAGTGTTTATAAAGGAAGACATTATACTGTGGGACAGGAAGGAATTTTCCATGTTCTCTTCTTCCCACAGGGTTGTCCTCCATCCTGCTGTTAATCAGAGAGCAAGTTCTGCAAGTTATGAGGCACGAGAATAACTAGAATGTGTATGTTTTAATAAGTGTGCCACTGTTGGTGTTTGTATAGTCTAGGCAATCCTGGAAAATGAAAGCTTCCCTAGACCAAACATCAGACACCAACAGTGGTATATTTATAACACGCACGTGCTATTCTTATGACCCAGAAGGAAGAGCTGGAAAGGACTGCTTGACCACAGTAGAGCAGCGCCGACCATCCCAAGAGCTCTCATGGGTTGATACTTATAAGATCCCTTAAAATATTTTAAAAAAGTTAACACTAAAGGTTTCCTTTTAAGAGACCCAAAGAATAGATCAGAGATTTTCAGTACGGTATTATTAATATCACTAATGTTTGGAAAACTAAAAGTTTCAGGACTTGAAGTTATAATTCAATCAGGTTTAATAATCTTGAACTGCTTTGAGGGAACTATTCCCTTGGAACCTTTGACATGATGGATTCTTACATGATCATTCTTGTGTTGTATTACTTCCAAGTCACAGACAATGTTTTTCATTGCATGGACTACTCTAAAATGTAGCAGTGTTAGGACCTTAGATGCTGAAGCCAGAGGACACTTTTCTAGGCAGCTGCTCTCTGGATGCTATCTCTTGTCTGATACAATTCTTTCTAAAGAATCAGTTTTACATCCTGGAGGTTTCTATGAATGAGATCTTATGTTCAAAACACCCTTCCCAATGTTCTAATTTTAATGAGGTTAATTTTTTTTTTCCTTTATTTTTTTTTTCTTTTTGGTTTTTCGAGACAGAGTTTCTCTGTGTAGCCCTGGCTGTCCTGGAACTCACTCAGTAGACCAGGCTGGCCTCGAACTCAAAAATCCACCTGCCTCTGCCTCCCAAGTGCTGGGATTAAAGGCGTGCGCCACCACTGCCCAGCATGATGTTAATTTTTAAAACAACTATGGCTATTTTGTCTTGTCTGCAACTTTAAATGTGTTCACATTTCTTTTTGCTACACTATATTTTGAAATGTTTCCTCTTTGCTTTTTGATCCTGATTATCAATCTAAGCACAACTGAAAGAAGCCAACAGTAACCATGCCACAGCCTGAATGCTATGCTGTCCTAAATCTCCTGCTACAAACATTAATGCATTGGTTTTTAATTTAGCTTTGGTCTAGTATTCAAGACACTGGGAAACACAGATCCATTGTTTGGAGATTCATTGTTTGCCAGTATGCCACATGGATGGCCTCTACTCTAGTTCTGAAGGGAATCCTCACTTTCTTCTGAAATATCACACCCACAGCTTTATCATTCATATTTCTATCACAGTTCTATGCCTCTGAATTACTCAGCTCTGATTACATCAGTCTAAGTCTTCTATAACTTACATCTCCAAACATTTCCTTATTCCTTCCATAAACACAATGCAAAGGTGTATAAACCACAAATTAAATTTTACCACAGAAACAATCTCTCAGATATTAGTTTTCTGTAATACTTTCCCATGTTCTAGTAAGACCACAATACCTGACAAAGACAACTTAAGCATAAAAAAAAAATCTGTTTGGCTCACAATTTCAGAGGGTTTTAGTCCAATGTAATTGGGAAAGAGGGCAAAGAAGTTCATAGTACCAAAAGTATCACCCAGTAGCATACCAGTAAGTAGATAGTATGGCAAGAACTATGTAGAGTTGTGTATGCATAAATGTTCTGCTCCAAGCACCTCACTCTACCGGCCATGTCTCCCTCCTACAGCCTATAAAATTAGAGACACTGGTGATCCAGGATTTGAAACATGAACTCCTGGGACAGGTTTCAGGATTGAATTGTAAAAAAAGCTCTCAAGTTATTCTGTACATAAAGGATCTCTACTCACAGGCTTAAATTTCCTGATATCTCTATGCGAATTAGAAGTATCCCTGGTACAATGTTACTTTAAGACAACATGGCCTAGGAGTGGTAAAATTCCCATATATCTCTGAGAATTTAGCCATGGTCAAGATTAAATGCAAAGGAGCATAACATGTCAGTCATTATGATCATTATAGGATTCTCTTCCATGATGGAGGTTTCATCACGAAGTAAAAGACCATGGAGACCACAAGCTTTATTACGTGGATGAGCACTGAATTGCCCATCTAAAAGATTTCCAAGAGTATAATTTAATATTCTAGTAATTCCTTTTCCATTTGTTAACAATTAGTCATTTTTGCTTTTATTTTATGTAATTATCAGAATCCACTCTCTTTAATTTTCTTTAACTTTTCCAGGTAAATTATCTTCCTTTGTGTAAACATTGAGGTTGGAAAGGCAGCGAGGTAGTTTTGATTTACTTCTCTGTGGTCATTTCCCTAGATCCTAGGCAGCAGAGCCATCAAGAGAACCCAGTCTATATTACTTCCAACATGATACCCAAGGCACCCAGCATAGGAAGTGTCAACAAATGTACAGTTGTAGTCTTAATTTTGGGGGATTCTCATTTCATAGAGCGGTGTTTTTTGTAAACCTCCACATATCTGACTCCTCTGTCTCCTCTTTCTATACTTTAATACCCCCCCTCTTTCTCTGAATTTAACAGACAAATCTGTGCAGTGTTATGGAGTTATTTAAATTTCTCTATACCTTTCCTGGAGCTGTGTTTGATTTTGGCATCAAACACTGCAAAAATAACTTTTCCTAAGATGTGCTATGAGTGATTTAAAAATAGTTTCAGTAACATTCTGATAAGAGAAATACGTGATTGTTTTATTCTGTTAGTTCCATTCATTAATTTATTTGGCTTGAAAAATTATCTAAAAATACACTTTCATAGATATGAAAGTACTATACTTATTTAAATATTTATTACAAAAAGAATGCA
>JADRCH010000079.1:6575958-6587373 GCA_019843965.1 Rhynchomys soricoides | reverse complement strand
TATGAAAGTACTATACTTATTTAAATATTTATTACAAAAAGAATGCAAACTCATTGAAATGAAAATTAGAACCACATATTAAGAATATGATATCAGGGCTGGAGCAATGGCTCAGCTATTAATGGCTCATAACCCAAAATATAAGTTTATGGTACCAAAGACCTTGAAGATGTGGTTATACAGATGTGATCACTCATTCATCATAGATTCGTATACTTTGGAGTTAAAAATAAAATCTCAAAATAGTTTAAATACTTTCCCAAGAAGCTATTTCTCTAAACAGGAGTTAGAAAGCAGAAATAGTTTCATAGCAGACACCACAAAGCAATAGATGCCAAATGCAATTAAAACAAGAAATTTCACCTGGTGACCAGACACACAATTTCTTTTATGGCATAATGGGAACATCCCAGTCTTTCTCTATGGTGATATTCATCAAACACCTAACATTCTGAAATTCCCATAAGAGTATGTTCGGGTGCAAACAATTTTTTTTCCTGTTGTAGTGTCTTCAGGAAAGAAACCTTATAAAATCCTTCGCTTTGTTGACCTGTCCACTTGCTATAATAGCTATCAATCCCGCAGACTAATTTCAACCCACTCTGACTGAGGGGCAAAGGGCCAAGAGCTAGACTGAGCCTCATAAATTTCTATGGTTTCATATCATCCTTTCAGAGAAGTTTTTAATGATATCATTTGGAAGAGTCTGAAAAAAAAAATAAACCAAGTTTCACTGTGAAGTTGTCACTGTAATGGAAGATGATTACATCTGAAGAAGCTCAAACGGAAAAAAAAAATGATTGCAGTTGCCTTGTAGTCTCTGGTTAACAAGCAAAGAGAGCACCATACATAACTCCACAAACCGGCGGGCACCTTTGTCTCTGATAGCTACATCCAGAAAGTTTCTAATAAATTTCACTCCTGGGTTTTGCACATCTAAAGTGACCAACTTTCTTTTTTTTTTTTTTTATTGGAGTTGAACTTCAGCAGTTTTTAGAAGTATATTGCAGTAATTGAAAGACTTTCTAAGAGCTGTTGGTGAATCATACTGTAATAGAGCAAACAAAAAACCAGAAAAAAATGTCACCAAGGAAGCAGTAGTCATTTCTAGTCTATCCTGAGGTAGCCATTTAGGCTGGCATCTACAGTACAGTTAGTACAGGAAGAGTCCAGGTCTGTGGTGGAGAGGGAATTACCCATAGAGTTTGCAGCCAAAACCTCAGAAACCCAGTGCAGGCATGGGCTTTAATTGTCTGAGGTTGTGTGCTTTGTTTTGGCTTTTTATTTATGTGTTTATTCTTTAGGTTGTTTTTGTTGTTTGTTGGTTGGTTCATTTGTTTGTTTGTTTCTTAGTTGTTTTTGGATTTAGACAGCTTCATGCTATGTAGCCCAGGCTTACATCAAACTCAGTACATAGATCACTAGGCCTTAACCTTACGATGCTTTTGCCCTTGCAAGTGTTGGATGACAGGCATCACATGCTGGAATTTAAAGAGCTATTAAAAATTAGGTATGAGGCCAGCGCATGATTTGTAAGGCTGGAATGGAATACAATACCTGACAGTGTCAGAACTCCATGTAAGACTCTTATCACATCCAATGGGAGGTTCCCAGGTACTGCTGCTAGCTCCTGGGATCCTTTCTCTACTCTCTATATACAGATATGGGGCTAATTTTTTAATATAGTGACAAAAAAATACCTTAAACTACATATGGTCATTGCTCATATCTTCAGAGCATTGGATCTAGGATACTTGCAGATACCCAAATCCCACCTTAGTACTGAGATGCTTTCTCCGTAAATCCACCTGCAGAGTTAAACCACTTCTAGGCAACCAATAATAACAATCACAGTCTGGGTGCTACATAAATAACTACTGCTGAATTGTAAGGAATTGATCAAAAAGAAGTGTGTGCTTATTAAATACAGAACTTTTTCAGCATATGGTTGATCTGAAGTTGTTGAGCCAGGAATGTGGAGTTCATAGATATAAAAGACCAAATGTGTGTGTGTGTGTGTGTGTATGTGTGTGTGTGTGTGTGTGCGTGCATGCGTGTATGATATGACACAGAGATGTATATATAACACTAATACATAACCCACATATGCTTACATTCATATAACATATGGGCATACACACATTCACAATTTCCTACTTACAAGTGAGGACAATCCTTCCAAATATCACTGCTGAGTGGAGGCCTCGCTAGGGAAGAAAACCTGCAGGTTAAAAAGACTGTAATAACTGCACCTGGAGTAACTCTGGTGTTTGATAGAAACTTATTTTTGATGATAACTCTTAAAATGTTGTTTTCATGGCTTTACTATCTCAATAGTTATTCCTGAGCATCCTCTGATCACTAAAGAAACGGGACAGTCAGAAAGAAAAAAAAAAAGCCAGAATTCTTTCCAATCATTTTTTAAAAGTAATAAAACTGAAAACTGGCTGGATTACAAGTATTTATTGAATCTTTGAAAAAGTTCCAATGAGGTGAAGTACAATTTTTGCTGATATTTGAGGCTATGGCTTTGTAATCCCAGCTATTATAACAACGACCTCTCTTGTTACTTCTACTGAAGATTCATTTCCCAAATTCTGATAACAATGTTGACTGGCACCATAAGAGGAAAGGCAAATGGAGCATTGTTTGATGAAACTGTTATTTTATAAAACATGGGACATAAAACTACACTTAACTGAAGTGACATAATCACAGAGAGCTGGAGATGAAATAGAACTTAAATATTCCATAACTCAATGAGACTTACAAAACTGGACAGACAGAAAGTGGGGGCATCTTCAGTGGACCACAGAAATGGTTCTTTCAAAAAAATTGAATTCTTTTGGCAATGAAAAGGTGAAATTGCAGATTTGGTGTTTTATTCTCTGGAGCCATCTTAACAGAAGCAACTTAGGAAATTGTGCGACAAACACAGGCATTTTTTCACCTTAGAATCTAATGGAAGACTGGTTGGTGAATGCTAGATCTTGTTTCCTGCAAGCACCATAGGTAGGGTCAAATTAGCTAGCAGAATATAAGATTATGTAATGTATCCTTAGTTTTACGAATATATCTATCCAGGACATTTTCTATTATGTTGCAAGAATGGGCAGATATAAAGATGGGTGAAAAGATTACAATTAAAAAAGAGAAGGAATCTCTAGCTTCATACTTAGTTTTTCCTTCTAGAGGTAGTCATGGAAAGTAATATAAAACTAATATATACTTGAGAAAGACATTTCCTTAAATCGGCTATGCTACCCCTGAGTTAATGGCTTCAGGCTCCCAGTCTGTACTGTGTTCTTTCTGGAACACACACACACACACACACACACACACACACACACACGGAGCCTAGCAACAGCAGTGTGAGAGGACTGTGCCTGGTATTTCTGAGCAAGTGTCTACAGTTGCATAGCCAGGCTGTTTGCAGTTTTTCTTTGCAAATTTAGGTCCTCTAAATTTAATTAATTTATCTCCTCTAAGCTTTACTTAACTCTTGAAAAGTGGTCCGTTTTTTCAAAGAATAAGAAATTCCTTGTTTAACACCTGAGGGAGGGAGGGACTTGGGTGGGAGAGAGGAGAGGGAAGAGGAAAGGGGAACATGATTAGGTATGGAGAGGGGGGAGACAGAAGAGAAGCCCTGAGGGCCAGCAGAATGGGTGAGAATATGCCACCTCAGGGAGTGAGAGTGGGTTGGGGGGGGGGCTCTAGAAAGTACCAGAGACCTGAGGTGAGAGACTCTCAGGACTCAAAGGGAGTGACCTTAGATGAAATGCCCAACAGTGGAGAAAGGGAACTTGTAGAGTCCACCTCCAGTAGAAAGACAGGGGACCCGGTGAAGGGATAAGGGTTTGCCATCCCACAGTCAAAACTCTGATCCAGAATTGTTCCTGTCTAAAAGAACTGCAGGGACAAAAATGGAGAAGAGACTGAGGGAAAGGCGGTCCAGTGATCAGCCCAACTTGGAATGCATCTGAAGGGGAGACTCCAAGCCCTGACACTATTACTGATGCTACCTATGGTGTGCTTACAGACAGGAGCCTAGCATGGCTGCCCTCTGAGAGGCCCAACAAGCAGCTGACTGAGACAGAAGCAGATACTTACACCCAACCATTGGAATGAAGTCAGGGACCCCTGTGGTTGAATTAGGGAAAAGCTGGAAGAAGCTGAGGAGGAGGGTAACCCCAATGGAAGACAGCAGTCTCAATTAACTCAGGGCCCTGATATCTCTCAGACACTGAGCTGCCAACTAGGCAGCATACATGAGGTGATCTGAGCCCCCCTCCCCACCACCACCACCACACACATACACAGCAGAGGTCTGCCTGGTCTGACCTCAGTGGGAGAAGAAGTGCCTAGCTCTCTAGAGACTTGAGGCCCCAGGAAGTGGGGAGGCCTGGCATAGGTAGGGGGTGGAGAGTAGGGGGTAACATCCTCTTGAAGAAAAGATGGAGGAGGAATGAGATGAGAGACTGAGGGAGGGCGGAATAGGAGGGGGGCAATGACTGGATTGTAAAAAAATAAAAGTAATTTTAAAAAATCTGAACTCAATGTGGAAAAATACTATTATTTTACAAGAAAAGATCTATGATTGAAAGAATTTGAACTATTAGATGCTTAAAGCAACAAAAAAAAAAAAAAAAAATGGACAGACAGCTTAAATGACTATCCTAGGTCACATTTCATACAATGTGACTTAAGAAGTTTTGAGTAAGAATAGATTATTACATCATAGCCAATCAGCCATACAGTCTTTTTCCATGACTAAGAATGAAGATTTGACAAAGGCTGTCAAATTCCTGTTTTTCCATTCAATTTCCAAACAGCTTAATTCTATAAAACACACATCATAAATAAAGAAAACAATATCCAATAAAAAATGTAAAAAAAAAATATAAAATATTTTACTAATACTGAAAATATATGGTATATAATACCAGACATAATTAAAGGTATATTTTATATAGAAAATAGACAATAAAGATGAGCATTGAAGCAAGTGAAAGAAAGTCTCTTACGTTACAACAAACATAAACATATCAAGTTGCTCCCATTAATATTTTTCTCAATATCCACAATCATCATCTCAACACTAACTTCTAAATCCTACTGCACATAAGCTGCACTTAGATAGCCTTTCTTAAAATTTCCACAAAATGTATGGTTTGAGTCATGGAAATCGATAATATCTTATATTCTATAAATATGATGAAAATACTTATATTCATACTGCCTGAGAAGTTACAATCATCTATTAATGTACATAATTATAATGTAAGCCAGTTCTATACTTATTAATTTATTTTGTCAGAAAATTCTTATGACTCTGATAGTTTTGAGGCAGTTTCCTTTTCAAATTTTCATTATTTTCTATTTGTATATCTATCTGAGCATGTGCCATATGCATACGGCTATCAACGCTGGCCAGAAGCACGTGTGAGACCTCCCTAAGCTGTAGTTATAGGTGGTTTGGGAGTCAGCCTGATGTGAATGCTGGGAACCAAAACCTGGTCCTCTAGAAGAGCAGCAAGCAACTCTCAACTGCTGAGCCACCTCTCCAGTCCCAACTTTAATGCCTTGTTTGGTTATTGCCCTTCTCTTCCAGGAAGTATTTCTTGATTCCATTTTGTTACAGTTGTTCTAACACAGGGGTACTATTTGTAATATCCTACAAGAGTAGCTGTCCATCTCCACTTCTCCTGAATGGAGATAATATTTCCATTCAGCAGGGATATAAACCATCCAGAAAAACCCATTTTACACCAGAAAGACAAACATAATTGGCTGAAAGGAGGTTGGTTATCTCCAAGTCATAGTTCCATGGTGTATGCCTGGGTTAGTGCCTAAGCTTCTAGAGAAATAAACAACACTTACTAGGTCATCAAGGAGTTGAAACACAATTTTTAATGGATGTCTCCAGCATGTGGAGCAGTAAAGAGTATTTGAAAATAAAAAAACTTTCCTATCATTGAAGGTTACCTAGTAATGCTATCTAATCCAACATTGTTCAAAGCAATAGTTGAATGAAATAACTTTTCCACAGGAAATTCGTCTGAACTGAAGAATTTACTGAAAATAATACACATCACATCTGAAGCTATTTGGGGTACTGACATTTTTCTATACTCAAAAGAAAAGAAACAAATTACTAAGAAGCAGACATATTTTCTCACTCTGCGTGAGTGCCTTTGGTGGGCTATCTAGATGATCCTGTGATATACACTAAAAGCATATAAAAACATTATTTTTAGTGAGTTACTTGGAAAAAAGTTGTAAGCAGAAAATGATAAAAATACTGTATAAAAAGTTTAGTGGTGCTTCCGGTTTCCATCTGTGCTGAGAGACCTCTGCCTGGGCCACCAGGGCTCCAAAGTCAAATAGCTCTGGGAGAAAGCTCACCTCCCAGGAGTGTAGAAAAGCTCATGAGAGGGGTAAGAGGAGCAACACTGCTCAGCTGGACTCGCCCGGAATCCTTAGGACACAGGGACTGAGGAACAGCCAGGAGAAGGAGCCTTCTGGTTTCCATCTGTGGCAGGAGATCTTTTCCTGGGCCACCAGGGCTCCATAGGCAAATAGCGCTGGGAGAAAGCTAGACTCCCAGGAGTGTGGGCAAGCCTGTCTGCTCAGAGGGACTCACCTGGAATCCCCAGGACACAGGGACTGAGGAGTGGTCTTTTGGTTTCTTTTGGTGGCCAGGAGCGGATCCTATGACACAGAGCTACATACTGAAATAGTACCAGGAGAGAGCTGGTATCCCAGGAGTGCTGACACATCTTCACTTCAGTTCAAATTCACTGGATCAAGAGGGACCCTTGCAGAGCCATCAGGACGTAGGAACCAAGGGACAGCTGGGGACTAGATACTTCTGGTTTCTGTCTGCACCCCAGAGCTGACCCTGTACCACAGCTCTCCAAACCCAAATTCCTCTCAGAGAGAATTGGTCTTCAAGGAGTATTAACAACTAGGTTTGCAGGAAAGATAAACCACAGTCAGAGAGAGTAAGACCAGCTAACACCAGAGATAACCAGATGGCGAATGTCAAGGGCAAGAACACAAGAAACAGAAACCAAGATTACTTGGCTTCATCAGAAACCAGCTCTCCCACCACAGCAAGCCCTGGAAACCCCAACACACAAGAAAAGGAAGACTCAGACTTAAAATCACATCTCAAGAGGATGATAGAAAATTTTAAGAAGGAAATAAATAACTCCCTTAAAGAAATACAAGAGAACACAGGTAAACAGCTAGAAGCCTTTAAAGCAGAAACACAAAAATCCCTTGAAGAATTACAGGAAAACACAAATGGGTGGAATTACAGGAAAACACAATCAACAGATGAAGGAAATAAACAAAACCATCCAGGAACTAAAAATAGAAATAGAAACAATAAAAAAATCACAAAGGGAGACAACCATAGAGTTAGAAAACCTAGGAAAGAGATCAGGAGTCATAGATGCAAGCATCAACAACAGAATACAAGAGATAGAAAAGAGAATCTCAGGTGCAGAAGATATCATAGAAAACATTGACACAACAGCCAAAGAAAATGCAAAATGCCAAAAGCTCCTAACCCAAAATATCCAGGAAATCCAGGACACAAGGAGAAGACCAAGCCTAAGGATAATAGGTATAGAAGAGAGTGAAGATTCCCAACTTAAAGGACCAGTAAATATCTTCAACAAAATTATAGAAGAAAACTTCCCTAACCTAAAGAAAGAGATGAACATAAATATACAAGAAGCCTACATAACTCCAAATAGATTGGACCAGAAAAGAAGTTCCTCCCATCACATTATAATCAAAACACCAAATACACAAAATAAGGAAAGAATATTTAAAGCAGTAAGGGAAACAGGTCAAGTAACATATAAAGGCAGACCTATCAGAATTACACCAGACTTCTCACCAGAGACTATGAAAGCTAGAAGATTCTGGGCAGATCTCATACAGACCCTAAGTGAACACAAATGCCAGCCCAGGCTGCTATACCTAGCAAAACCCTCAATTATCATAGATGATGAAAGCAAAATATTCTATGACAAAACGAAACTTGCACAGTATGTTTCTACACACCCAACCCTACAAAGAATAATAGATGGAAAATGCCAGCTAAAGGGGGGGAAACTATACCCTAGAAAAAGCAAAAAGTAATCTTTCAACAAACTCAAAAGAAGATAGCCACACAAAAATAAAAATAACATTGAAAATAACAGGAAGCAACAATCACTATTCCTTAATATCTCTTAACATCAATGAACTCAATTCCCCAGTAAAAAGACATAGACTGACAGACTAGATCTATAAACAGGACCCAGCATTTTGCTGCACCCAGGAAATGCACCTCTGTGTTAAAGACAAACAATACCTCAGAGGGCTGGGAAACAATTTTCCAGGCAAATAGTCCCAAGAAACAGGCTGGAGTAGCCATTTAATATCAGATAAAGTCGACTTTCAACCAAAAGTCATCAAACAAGATAAGGAAGGACACTTCATATTCATCAAAGGAAAAATCTACCAAGAAGAACTCTCAATTCTGAACATCTATGCCCCGAATGCAAGGGTACCCACATTCATAAAAGAAACTTTACGAAAGCTCAAAGAACACTTTGCACCTCACACAATAATAGTGGGAGACTTCAACACCCCACTATCATCAATGGACAGATCTTAGAAACACAAACTAAACAGAGACACCGTGAAACTAACAGATGTTATGAACCAAAGGGATTTAACAGATATCTGTAGAACATTTCATCCTAAATCAAAAGAATATATCTTCTTCTCAGTACCTCCTGGTACCTTCTCCAAAACTGATCATATAATTGGTCACAAAACAGACCTCAACAGATATAAGCAGATTGAAATAATCCCATGTCTCCTATCAGATCACTACGGAATAAGGCTGGTCTTCAATGGCAAAAACAACAACAGAAAGCCCACATGCACATGGAAGCTGAACAACACTCTACTCAATGATAACTTGGCCAAGGAAGAAGTAAAGAAAGAAATTAAAGACTTCCTAGAATCTAATGAAAATAAAAGTACAACATACCCCAAACTATGGGATACCATGAAAGCAGAGGAAAACTCATACCTCTGAATGCCTCCAAAAAGAAACTGGAGAGAGCATACACTAGCAGCTTAACAGCACACCTGAAAGCTCTAGAACAAAAAGAAGCTAATACAACCAAGCGGAGTAGAAGTCAGGAAATAATCAAATTAAGGGCTGAAATCAACCAAGTAGAAACTAAAAGAACTATACAAAGAATCAACAACACCAGGAGCTGGTTCTTTGAGAAAATCAAAAAGATAGATAAACCCTTAGCCAGACTAACCAGAGGGCACAGAGACAGTATCCAAATTAACAAAATTAGAAATGAAAAGGGAGATACAACAACAGATTCTGAGGGAATTAAAAAATCATCAGATCCTACTATAAAAGCCTACACTCAACAAAATTGGAAAATCTGGATGAAATGGCCAAGTTTCTAGATAGATACCAAATACCAAAGTTAAGTCAGATTCAGATAAACCATCTAAACAGTCCCATAACACCTAAAGAAATAGAAACAGTCATTAAAAGTCTCCCAACCAAAAAACGCCCAGGACCAGATGGGTTCAGTGCAGAATTCTATCAGACCTTCAAAGAAGACCTAATACCAATACTCTTCAATCTATTCCACAAAATAGAAACAGAAGAAACACTACCCAATTCATTCTATGAGTCCACAGTCACACTGATACCAAGAACTCACAAAGACCCAACAATAAAAGAAAACTTCAGACCAATTTCCCTTATGAATATCGATGCAAAAATACTCAATAAAATTCTTGCTAACCGAATCCAAGAACACATCACAATGATCATTCACCATGATCAAGTAGGCTTCATCCCAGGGATGCAGGGATGGTCCAAGACCCGGAAATCCATCAATGTAATCCACTACATAAACAAACTCAAAGAAAAAAACCACATGGTCATTTCTTTAGATGCTGAGAAAGCATTTGACCAAGTTCAACATCCCTTCATGATAAAAGTCTTGGAAAGATCAGGAATTCAAGGAGCATAGCTAAACATAGTAAAAGTAATATACAGCAAACCAGTGGCCAACATCAACCTAAATGGAGAGAAACTTGAAGCAATCCCACTAAAATCAGGGACTAGACAAGGCTGCCCTTTCTCTCCCTATCTATTCAATATAGTACTTGAAGTTCTAGCTAGTGCAATTAGACAACAAAAGGATACAAATTGGAAAGGAAGAAATCAAAATATCACTATTTGCAGATGATATGATGGTATACTTAAATGACCTGAAAAACTCCACCAGAGATCTGCTACAGCTGATAAACAACTTCAGCAATGTGGCTGGATACAAAATTAATTCAAGCAAATCAATAGCCTTGCTATACTCGAATGATAAACAGGCTGAGAAAGAAATTAGGGAAATGACACCCTTCACAATTGTCACAAACAATATAAAGTATCTTGGTGTGACTCTAACCAAACAAGTGAAAGATCTGTATGACAAGAACTTCAAGTCTCTGAAGAAAGAAATCAAAGAAGACCTCAGAAGATGGAAAGATCTCCCATGCTCATGGATCGGCAGGATTAATATAGTGAAAATGGCCATCCTGCCGAAAGCAATCTACAGATTCAATGCAATCCCCATCAAATTCTAACTCAATTCTTCATAGACTTAGAAAGAGCAATTCTCAAATTCATATGGAATAACAAAAAACCCAGGATAGCAAAAACTATTCTCAACAATAAAAAGACTTCTGGGGGAATCAGCCTTCCTGACTTCAAGCTGGACTACAGAGCAGTAGTGATAAAAACTGCATGGTATTGATACAGCAACAGGCAGGTAGATCAATGAAATAGAATTGAAGATCCAGAAATGAACCCACACACTTAGGATCACTTGATCTTTGACAAAGAAGCTAAAACCATCCAGTGGAAAAAAGACAGCATCTTCAACAAATGGTGCTGGTTCAACTGGCGGTCTACATGTAAAAGAATGCAAATTGATCCATTCCTATCTCCCTGTACAAAGCTCAAGTCCAAGTGGATCAAGGACCTCCACCTAAAACCAGATACACTGAATCTAATAGAAGAGAAAGTGGGGAAAAGTCTCAAACACATGGGCAAAGGGGAAAAGTTCCTGAACAGAACACCAATGGCTTATGCTCTAAGATCAAGAATCGACAAATGGGACCTCATGAAATTACAAAGCTTCTGTAAGGCAAAGGACACTATAAATAGGACAAAACGGCAACCCACAGAAATCCAGGATTCCATGCCTCCTTTCTTGGGGCCTCAGTTTAACAGCCTTTCTCTTATGGTATCAATTCACACACACAGAGAGAGAGAGAGAGAGAGAGAGAGAGAGAGAGAGAGAGAGAGAGAGA
>JADRCH010000079.1:6470882-6568791 GCA_019843965.1 Rhynchomys soricoides | reverse complement strand
TCTTAGGTGAATGGAGGCATTGACTAGGATAGGCAATCTTCAGACCCTCACATGGCTTTCTTAGGTGAATGGAGGCATTGACTAGGATAGGCAATCTTCAGACCCCACATGGCTGTCTTAGGTGAATGGAGGCATTGACTAGGATAGGCAATCTTCAGACCCCACATGGCTGTCTTAGGTGAATCGAGGCATTGACTAGGATAGGCAATCTTCAGACCCCCACATGGCTGTCTTAAGGTGAATGGAGTTCCTCACAGATTTCTGGTAGCAGGTGAACATCTGTTTGAACACCACTGATTTGAAGTGGGAGCTCAGATGTTTGGTAGCTACTTCAAGGCAATACTAGCAAATCCCAAATCCAGCCAGGATTTTTTCCTTCCGTCTGGTATCTTCTTTAGCACTGTCTTGCACTGCATAGAGTTCTCTGTCTTTTCTCTTGTTATTCCCAAAAGTTCTTGTTTCTAGAGTCACATGGGAAGATGGAGGGGAGAAATACTCCTCTAATGACTGCTAACCAGCAGCCACTGGCAGTTGACCTGTCCTCTCATCCTGGCTGTTGTGGGACTCTGAGCTTAGCTTCTGACTAAGATGTGGCTATGCCTCTGTGCTGTCCCTAAGGGTGGAATGAGTTTCTGTATGTTTAATTCAGTACCTTCAGACATTTTCACAGTGAACTATCTTTTAATGTCACTTGTAAAATTTTGTCAGGTGTCATCATTTTTGTGTCTTCAAAATATATTTTAATGGATGTAGACAAAAGCTAGTGAATAGACAATGCTGTAAACTGGCCTTTTAAAAAGCTAGTTATTGCTGTTCACACTTTTTATTCTTTATTCTAGTTAACAATACATAGATGTGTCTATGACAACTGTAAGTGTTGATAAATTGTTTGGGGACACAATCACATATGGCGCTGCCACTTTCTAATTGGCTTTTGAAAGGAGTGTGTGTGTGTGTGTGTGTGTGTGTGCGTGTGTTCTATAAGTCCTTTTGTATACAATATGTATTTGCTAATGAGGATGGGGAGCATCCTGAGAGACAGATGCTATCCTGGTATGTTGTCTTCAATTACTTTTCACCTTATCGTTTTGATACAGAGTCTCTCACTGAACCTGAACTTCTTGATTACTCCAGACTTGCTGGTCATTGTCCTGCAGGGATCTGCCTGCCTCTCCTGTTCCAGCTGTAGGGTTACAGACCCAAGCATGTGTTCCCAGCATTTGCATGATATCTGTATCTACAGGTTCTCATCCTTACACAGTAGGTGTTTTACAAATGAGTCAGTCCCATAAACATTTTAGGAACCTTGTAAGACTCAGTTTATTCAACTTATTGTCTACCTCACCTTAAGGTTGTTAGAAATAATACAATATTGTGCACAAAACCTACTTAATAGCTGAAGCTATTACTAATAATGTGTTCATATGTTTTGCATATCTTGATAGTCTTGAGGTTATAATGAAGGTTTCATGAATATTCACATATTCATGTTCATATATTCTGCATATGTTAATGGAATAGATCTTAGAATTCCTAACATATGTTTCTAACCAATAGACATTGCAAGTGTTTCCTTCAGTGAGTGACTTCTCAAGTTAGAGGAAATTTAAACTTTTAAAATAATAGTCAAGTTCAGAAACATTATGAGAAATATCTTACTTTGTAGAACTTCCTATTTTTCAAAATTATTTATAAAGTAATTAATATATCCAGTGGCAACAATACTACAACTAGACAGAGGTGAAGTATTCACTCTCATTCTAATATTGACAAAAATAAAATTAATAGGAACTGAAGTCTCCTGGAAAGATCACATATTTACTTAGAGACATTGCTGGAACATTTCAGCTTAGAAAACCTCCTTCCTATTCCATTACTGAACACTTTTGTCGATTAATATATAGAGAAGTATAAGAATGCAAGTCAGTCTACATTATCAATATATCCAATACTTTTATGTCAATAACATAAGGATATGGTTAGAAAGAAGAGAAACTGTGGAGGGAAATCCCTTGATGCAGTTTTACTAGGTTCTGCTTATTTTATGAAGGACACTCTTACTCTTAATAAGTTGATGAGCAGCAGTACAGGATCTGATCATGAGAAGCTGGAGGTCTGGGCTATGAAGTCATTTCAAACTCATATTTCAGTAAAGCAGTACCAGATTTTTATCAAGAACTAAAAACATTAATACATTTTTAAGAAATGACAAACAGTTTAGATGCCTGCCCAAAGTCTGCTTTCCTAAATCAGTATATTTACACACAGAGATAAGGTCTCTTCCAAACATTTTCTTTAGTTGCACTTCTTTGGCACTTTTTAGATCGTGTTTATCTTTGAAAATTTGTTGATATTCTAGAGCTTCTCTCTGATGAAGCACCCGTAAGCATTCAGTGTCTACTGCTGGAGAGTTTGCAAGGGTGCTCTTGCAAAGGACCTGAGTTCAGTTCTCAGCAACCAGTGGTGGCTCACAACCATCTGCAACTCTAGTCTCTCTTCCGGAAATTAGGCACACATGTAGTGCACATACATATATGCGGGAAAAGCAATCATACACATAAAATAATAAAATAAGTAAATCTATTTTTCAAATGAAGTATCATTCCTCAATCAATTCTTACAAATCTAGATTTCAAGAAATTGTCCCAATAATCTGTAGTTTGAAATATAACCCACATCAAGCAATTCTTATATTAAAATGTAAAGACTCACTAGTACAAATCATTTCCTCAAATATAACGATATCACAAAATGACACTTAAATATTCAAGTGATATATAATCCTGTAATGTTCCTTTATATTCACAGTAGACATCTGTGTATATCATATTCATAAGCCTTACTTATAAGTTTTCCTGAGTATTTATAGCCCAAAAATAGTGGACACATTTCTTTCAATGTTTGAAATTAATGACGGAAATATTTGACTGTGTTTTCATTTTTATTCTAGTGAAGAAAAAATTTATACAGACCATCTACACAGTAGGTAATGCTAAGTATTGCTGAGAGATAAAGAAAAAACTATAGAAGACTATGAGCATCAAGCAGGCCCTATAAGCCCAGTAATTCACTTGGCCTTTGACAAGATTTTTCTAGTTTTGCAGAACTAAAACGCTAACACATTTTTGAGAAATGACAAACAGCACTACTGAAGAATCTAAAGGCAGTTCCTATTCCAGCAGAGAGGAAGCAAACACTACCAGAAACTGCAGTGCATACAACCCAACACAAAGCAGCTTTCTGTAACCCACCAGAACTTGGTTTATATTAATCACTCACTTTTGACAACAGGTAGGGGATAAAGGCCTAAACAATGGCAGAACCATTGATGATGCCTTACTGATCAAAACCTATTAAGATAGCTCTGGTTGAACTGGGCTGAGTTTCTCTGAAATTACCTTTCAAAGTATCATCAACAGGAGTGAGCACAGGCAACTTTGAACTTTCTATGTTAGTCCATAAAGTAACTAAAACATCACTTACCTGCCTCCACTGAGGGGCAAAATCAAGTGAAATGTGGAGGTGGTGGTGCTCAAAGCTTTTTGCAATTTTGCTTTTCATCTGAAGATAGTAGAATTTTTCTTTCACACAATGGACTGAATAAAATCTTTCTCTGGGTTCAGTATATTTTATCTGAGGTTCAGGATAGTTCTGAACAAATATCAGTGTCAGAGCATGTATGTGTGTATATCATACCTTCAAATACTATAACAATAAAGAAAAATATATGGAAAATCAGAAATGTTCCCTATCTCTGTATGTACCCCAAATAAAATCTTACACAGAATAAATCAACAATAGTAATAGCACATTCCTCAGGAACCATTAAGGTTTCAGTGGCCCACAGAAAAGAGCCTTTAACATATTTTTGTATATTATGAGGGAAAATGTCTTACTTTAATCATTTCACATTAAAGTATTTTAGACAAATTTTTCTTTGCATTTGTAGTTTAAAATGTAGCCAACTGTGTATGTTGCTGATGACTAATACTGCTGCCTGTTGATCGTCCTATGCAATTCATATAATGATTTTACCTCTTTTAATTATTTCACTCCTCCTTCCTTCCTTCCTTCCTTCCTTCCACCCCCCCGTCCTTTTTTTCTTTGTGTGTGTGTTGGGGGGCATTGTGGACATGCAAGTGCTCGGTGTATGGAGGTCACTGAAAAACTGTTGGGAGTCAGTTCGCTCCTTCTACTGCAGGACCTGGGGATCGAACTCAGATCATCAGTTTTTTTGTAGCAAGCTCTTTTACCAACTGTGACATCTCATCAGCCTTTGACCCTAGTTTCAATATCGCTAAGTGTTTATATTTCTAATACTTTTGGGTTTTTTGGTTGATTGTTTATTTCATTTGTATGTGTGAGTACCTACATGCGTACATGTATACTTCATGAATGTCTAGTACCTGAAGAGTCCAGAAAAGGGCTTGGAGTTACAGGCACTGTAAGCCACCTGGTATAGAACTGAACCCTGATCCTCTGTTAAGATCAGCAAGTGCTATTTGCAACTGACCCATTGCTCCAGCCAGTTTATGCCACCACATCAGATTCTTCTCCTGAGAACATCTCACAATAGGGAAGAAAAGACTCAGTTTGGGAACCAGGCAGAGTGTGAATCAATCCAGACCTGGCTCAGTGCTAGTTCCTGTGAGCTGATAGTTTCTGTACTCATCTCAGCATTTATAGTAGGAAGCACATATAAACACTCACCATGACCCATGACCTAGAGCTGTATGTCTGGGCAGTTTCTCCCTTTAAGCTTTATAGCAGGCCACTATCACAAAATAGGGGTGTTATAGGATCTTAATATATTCAGTGTATTTTTCAAATAGAAATCTTTACACAGAAATTATGACAGAATCATAATAGGACCGAAAGAGTCAAGAGAGGCCACTGAACCACATCACCTGCCTTCGCTTAAGTCTCTACTATTATACCACGCTGAATAGCTATCCTTTCTGAGTCTGCACACAATTTCTTGGCCAGGAAACCTGCTGTCTCTCTAGATAGCTAGCAATACTTGGTTTACTTCAATCCCTAGAAGATTACACGTATTGAACATAAATACAGCATCCCAGGAGTATTCCTCCTGGATTATGTGTCTTTCATCTCTTTGGATTCAAATAAAACATTTTCATATCGGATCTGAAGTCAGAGATGCTGATATTCCCTTTATCCCAGAAACTGTCTATTTCCCGAACTTCTTTGAATAAGACTCCCAGGACTGTTGGATTAACTGGCGGGTGGGTTGGTGAGTGATGAAAGTTCCGAGACTGCCCCAGGCTCGGGCCTCTCAGAGGGACGGGATGCAGGAAGGTTGATTGCGCTCACCCCATGTGCAGCCTGGGGTCCGGGGGACCACATGGAAGCCGGCTTTGTCTGGTTCCCAGGCTCTTGGGCATCCCAGGCGCTGCTGGATGCCGAGGAAGAACTGAGAACAAAGTGAGGGCTCACAGCTTGGATCTAGCCCCAGGCCAAGAGGGGGAAGGTAGGAAGGAGCACAGCTGGATCCTTGGGACCGGGTTCTTGACTTCTCGCTGGTTAGCTGGTTGGCTTGGTTTAGTAGCGGCTGTGGCTGGGAGCACTGGGAGGCCTTCTGCAGAAGACTAGAAGCAGCTCTTTAGACAAGGCCTGTTCCATTGTTTCCCACAGCAGACCCCGATGAACAGAGACAGTCCATGGTTTCAGGGCGTTTATTGTCATGGCGGAGAGTGGCATGGGTGAATCCGTACCCCCAACCTCAGGGAGGAGAGATGTTGAAATACCATTGGCTGGGAACGGGAGTGGATAAGCCTCTAGGTGCCTCATTAAAATGGGTATGTCTTGAGGCTACATGAGCACATCTCAACCAGTGGAAGGGCTTGGGTGTTGCCCTTACGTGACTAATAGTCACAGAGCCATGGAGGAAAACTGTGGCCATGTGTCAGGAGCCTGGTTCCTAGGAGCATGGCAAAATACCTACCATCCCTTGTAGGATTATTCCCTGTTGGGGAGCCCCTACTGGGTTTGCTGGGGATTTTAAACCTTAGCTCAACCAGAAACCAGGCTGCCTTCACAGTCCCACACAGGACCAAGTCATTTTTGGTGAAGAGACAAAAACAAAAGTATCTTATTTTCCTAAAAGACTCATGTGGAAACTGCTCTTAAAATAATGTCTCAGACAGAAAACTAGAGAAGAATTAAGTTTTTCTCTCAGAATTGAATATGAGATAGATGTGTGTGTGTGTGTGTGTGTGTGTGTGTGTGTATGCATGATATCAAAACCACTGTCAGAGCTTCACATCAAGCTGAAAATATCACCACTGTCAGGATATTAGGACATTTCTTGTGAGCCTGTGT
Organism: Rhynchomys soricoides; assembly: GCA_019843965.1. Lineage (NCBI taxonomy): Eukaryota > Metazoa > Chordata > Mammalia > Rodentia > Muridae > Rhynchomys > Rhynchomys soricoides. The sequence continues at coordinate 6,562,452 of JADRCH010000079.1, read as the reverse complement.
GTATACAGGCACTGGTTGGCTGGTTCAATAATAAACACACAATATCTCTATTTGCCAGAAAAATAGGTACCTGTTGCCTGTGACTTCCTCCCTCTACAGTCACAGTAGTGAAAGCTGTACTGCTTTCTCTCATCTGTCTCTCTTTTTCATCCCCTACTGGAGTCAAGACTTGAAGCTGATGTGGGCGGCATTTATTTGTTTACTTTTGTTTTCGTTTTTGTTTTGAGACAGGATTTCTTTATGTACCCTTGGCACTCTGGAACTGATGCTTAGTAGACCAGGTGAGCCTTAACTCAGAGATATGCCTTCCTCTGCCTCTTAAGTGCTGGGATTAGAATAGTGCAGTCAACTCAATCATACCCTGTTATTTGGGGGAGGTTGATTTGTTTCAGTGGCATCAATTGAACTAAAACAAAAACAAAAACAAAAACAAAAAAACCCCACAGGGTTTGAAGGCACTGGAGAGGGGGAGACAGGAATATCTGAGAGCTGGAAGCCAGCCAGGACTCCATAGCAAGACCTCAGTCTCCCAAAGAAACAAAACAAACTGAAGGAAAGACTAACACAGCACTACCCTGATCACAAAGAAAAATAAAATCAGGTAATGATTTTCCACAATCAAAATTTCTCTGAATTGTGGTTTGTATGGAGCTTCCTAGGTTTCTATAATCTATCATTTAATGTTGAGATCATCCTAACACTTACCAGTGAGGCTTACAGAAGGGAGGCACTGTGTGCCCTGCAGGATCAGATCTAAGAATACAACAAAGCTGCCTGGTAAGTGGCACGCTGAGTCTTACATTAAGCCCCACTGATCCAGCTCAAGGTGGAGTGAGTCAAAGCTGAACCTTCACATACTCCTCGACAAGTGCAAGCCCACACTTTTGGACAAAGCACAAAGACATCAGAAACAGTTTCTGTCGACCTACTAGACTTTGGATGGCTAACTGTTTTTACTTTGCATGGAAATATGTTTGGACACAGGACACAAGGTTTTCACATTTTAATGGCAATGCTCATAGGTAACTTGCTTTCTTCTTATTACTTAGATAATTGGTATTGTTGCTATAGTTGTAAGGTATTTATTTAACTGCTAATATTCAATGCTATAACAGCTACTATGGCTATATAAAAAGTAAAACTCTGAGAGAGGGAAAGTGGACCTATTCATACATCAAACCCTGGTTTTACATTTAATTCCTTCTTGAATTTATAGTTTTTGAAAGGTCTAAGTAATCAAAATAGAGGAAAAAAATGTAACTTGTTTTTGTTTTTCTAGAAACAATTTTTCTACAAGGTATTTTATAAGCAACATGACTTACAGTGAAAAATATGGCAAAAGCCATTTTACAGACAGTTATATAGGGTTTCATGATGTAGCCCACACAGTCCTCAAATTTAGGAACCTCCTGCTTCAACTTTCTAAGTGCTTGTGTGACAGGTGTGCACCACCATGCCTGGCTCTCTTTCTATTTACAGATGTTATGTACTCTCATTAATATTTGCAATATGCCAGGTAATGAACATTTTCCGATCGTGATTATTTTTAAATGTGGCACTATCATAGAATCATATAGCTATGTTAGAAGAATTTTAGAAAAATAAATAGTAAGAGTTTTAGTTAACTGAATTGATTCAAAGCAATAGTAAATGTAGCAATATGCATTATTCATCGACACCTGGGCCCAAGCAATCAAATCACAGCTGCTAAAATACCTTGGAAAGACTGACTGGCAGGTATAATCCCTGGGCTTCACCTAATCCTTTTATTTTGATAGACAGCAGACCTTTCCTTTGGCCCAGTCAGTGAGATAACCAGTGAAGAAATTTTCGTTTTGTTGTTTTTTTTAATTTTTCTATCTTCTATTTTACCTTTATTGTGTGATTGTTTTGCCATGAATGTATGTTTGTTCACCAATATATGCCAAGTCTTTTGGAAGTCAGAAGAGGGCATCAGATCCACTGGAACAGGAGTTACAGGCATATATACTCATACATGGGAAATGTTTTGCCAAGTTATTGGTATCTTGTGAAAGATCATATCCGAGTATTCTATGGGGGAATTAAAAATAGCGCAACAACTGTAAAGAAAGCTCTGTCATCAATATTTATATGCCGAACAACTCCAAGTGAAAGCAACTCAAACTGAAGGAAATAAACATCCTATTTGGGCTTCCACAGACTTGCTTGTGGAGTTTTAATGGCTCCTGGCCCGTCTTCCTGTCTCTAGTTTTCCTTTTCACTCCGTTACACAACCCCTCGGGACTGATCTTTGGAAGGGACCACGTTGGTCTTCCAGTCCACGTTTACCCCATCAGTTCCCACTGCCAAAACATAAATAAGTAAATAAATAAAACAATAAAAGCTTTGTAAGCTCCAGTTCACTCCCCCTCCCCCTCATCTGACTGAAATGGCTTAACCTTTTTAACTTAATCTTCCTCCAGGTATCTTCCATGGCAGCCAGCCACATCCTGGCTTCTGAATATATTCAGATTTTCCATATCCGGGGTGTGTTGTTTCTTTGCTAATTTGTGCACACAACAATGTTTTGTTGTTGTTTATTTGTTTGACTCTGATTTATACCTGAAATGTAGAGTCAACTTAATTTCCCTAAGACTTTAAGGAACATCCTGACATGAGGTTGCTAGGACTGCAGTTGCCTTTGCCTGAGCAGGTCACTGGGATTTGTCCAGTGCTGCCCCTTTGGCATGCAATGACTCACACTGACACTTTCTTTTGACATGATGGTCCTACCTCCACTAAACTCAAAAGACCTGATTGTCACTTCATGCTATCCCCAGGACTTTGTGCGTGGTCACTATGATGTCTTTATTTGTTTATTTGATTTTAATTATTAGTGATAATATCTCAAGATTGTTCACTGTCTCTGAATCAAAGCCTTCACCGGAAATTTTCTAAATATGGTCTGGTGTTGCCTGACTTTGCACTTTGTAGATTATTTGCAACCACTGGAAATCTGTAAATCCACTGGAAATTCTGTAATCACATCAAAGCCAGTTCTTTGAGTTTCACATCCATCTACTTACCATGTAGTCTGTAGGAGTAAGACACAGATTGGTACTTCACAAATTTTAAAGAATTGTAAATTAATTAATTAATTGTTAAGATGTTTTTGCTATGGGTTCCAAATTAAATTCTAAGAGATATCAAAATGCAAACTATCATAATTATAAGACTCAGGCTTTTAGAGGGTTGGGTAAGTTTCAAGGATGTTATTGAGAGACAGTTTGAAGTACTATGTCTAGAAAAAAATTTCTTGTTTGTGTATAAAATCTGTGTGTGTGTGTGTGTGTGTGTGTGTGTGTGTGTGTAGCTGAGGCTATTCTGATCCTCACTGTATAGTCCAAAATGCTGTCAATCTCATAAATGCTGGGATTAGAGGCATGTACTGCCAGGTGCAACAGAAATTTGTCCTGATGAAATACTTGCTGGTTTGTTACTCAAATAAGTAAGGATCAAACTCCTGTTAAAATTTCTTTAGAATACCCCTTTAGAGTTAACCTTTATTAGAATGTTATATTCCTTCGCTACATCCACAAAGCAGATCAATCCCATCGCATCCTGCTCTCTGTGTTAATGGAGCACTTAGAACATGTGTCCTCAGCACTATGCGGGCACTGCTGGGGACTTTAAATTTATAGCATGTCACTATTCTTATAGAACTTAAGATAGTTTTGAATTACCAGAGCTTCTATAAAATCGACCCAAGTTGGGTAAAATATGAGCATGATGGAAACCTTCCAATCAAATGCCTAATGTCTGATACATAAGTGGTGGTGGATAGAGAAAAATGATCATTTCCTGGATTAATAAGCATACCCAGAAAGTACACCTTAGGTTTTCAGATAAGGCTTAATGCTTTATAAAATATTTGTTACTTTAGGAAGATCATTAATTAATCCATCCAAAAGATTAATTATAAAATGATTCTTTGGTTTTAGGGATTCTTGAGATTTTAAAATATGAGCCTTGTATTAAACTAAGGCTTAGACCCTGACTGATGAATAAAACATATTTCTTTCCTCATGGCATTTACAGTCTAATGAGATTCGAGTCTAGAGTAATACACTGTGTAAATCTCACATTAACTTTTTATTGTTATTTCAAGACTTTTCTTTTTGTATGGCAGCATAAATAACCCCATTTTGAAAACTGTCTTTCAGTGACTAAGAACTATTTGAATTTTGTCAGTAAGGTAATTCTTTTGGTTATTACTTTTTAGTAAATGGCCAACATCTATTGAGAAATTACCCAATAGGTAGATTCACAATCATTTTTATGACTTAAATCAGACTGTGGGAAAACTTTGCCTGTAAATCCCATTTTCTATTCCCATTTTGTTGATGAGAAAAGTAAGACGCTGAAAACAAAACCTGCTATAGATCACATGGGTAACACTATCAAGGTGACAACTTTGTATGACACGGCTTTCATACAAAGAAAGAGAGCAAATTAACAAGGAGAACAGTCCTTGAGGAATGAGTCCATATTTGTATCTAGGATCATTGCCAAAAGAAGCCGTTTTCTGTTTTTGTTTTTGTAATGTTAATATTATATGTATCAAATAAAAACAAAATTAAAATTTTAGGTATAGGACTAAATGAGAAGATAGTGTTCACATATTAGTAACCAGAATAACTAGCAGCACACTATTATTAGGTATGACAGTTTCAAACTGGATGTAAAACATGATTTAGAGTCAGATTATAGAAATATTTTAGAACTTAGACTTTGGAGTTTCTAAACAACCAAATTTTTTTTTCTGCAAAAAGAGCTAAGAATGTGTGCCTTGCAAACTGCAGACGACTGTGAACAGAGAGGTAATGTGGATGAAGGTACTGGGGAAAATCAGAAAGTGTTCTGCATACGTCAATTTTATTTGCTCATTTGCATTCATAGTCACTCCTAACAACTGTCTGTCCTAGTTTGGTATCTGCAACGGAGAAAAAGATACTTACCAAAAGCAAATTGGGGGAGGAAAAAGTTTATTTTAACTCATAGATTATTGTCCATTATTGAGGGACTCCAGGGCAGGAGTTCAAGGCAGGAACTAAAACAGAACAGGGCAGACAGCTTCCTGCCAGCTTGCTCTTCATGGTTTGCTCAATCTGCTTCCTTATGCCACTCGGGACTACCTACTCAGTGGTGGTACCACCCACAGTGGGCTGGGCCCGCCCACATGAATTGTTAATCAAGAAAATGTCCCATAGACCTGCCTATAGGCCATTCTGATGGAGGTCATTTCTCAAGTGAAATTTCTTCTTCCCACGTGACCCTGGCTTGTGCCGAGGTGACAAAAACTAACAAACACAGTGTCGTATTCTTGTCCACTTGATCAAAAGAGTTCTAATCATTCTTTTAAGGACAGTGTTCTGTGTTTTTCGAAATCAATAATTGTAGAATAGATGTCTTGTTTTATATAAGAATTCAGGAAGATGAGCTCTTCCATCCAGGAGCTTTCTGCCATGAGAGATGTCTAGGTCTGTGTGTCAGGCAAACTTGGATTCTAGGGGTTGTAGGATGGTGTAAACATGAGAGAAAGCAGTCAGTCTTTCTAACTAGAAAAGAGTAAAATAAGAGGGTAAATAAGGACCTGAGGAAAGCATCCGCAGATCGATCATTTTAAAATCGAGGACCACTGCCAGAACCAGAGTTTCCCCATTTTTTGGTTTTATTTTCATATTGATGCCATATGTATATTTGACAATGGTAACTTGAGATGATCATTATAATTGACCAATGGTATATTTCTACAAGAATTCTAAGACTGTTGTAACTGTTCATTTCACAGTGATGCATTTGTAAAAAGATAAAGATATATAAGAATATGTTCTATGGGGATGTAGTGAGGTGTGGGGGAAGGGGGTGCCTCGGCCGGCCTATGCCAAGGCATCCCTTCCCCCTGAGGGACCAACCACACAACAGTATAGTATAGAATAGAGTTTATTCAGGTCATGGGGAGGGGAGTTAAAAGGGTAGTAGAGGCAGAGAAAGGCAGAGAGAGGGAGAGAGCAGAGAAGTAGAGGCCAGCTATGACCACCACGTGGAAAGAGAGGGGGAAGGGAATGGGGAGAGAGATGAGAAAGAGACAAAAAACAAGAAAGGCAAGAGACCAAGAGACAAGAAAGAGAGGAGGGGGCAAGCAGCCCCTTTTATAGTGGGTCAGGCCTACCTGGCTGTTGCCAGGTAACTGTGGAGTGGAGTTTAGACAAAATGCTAACACACAGCACATGTAGAATGGTACAAAAGATGTTAGTTTTCTTCCAGAACTGTATTTCACTCCACCACAGTTCTAAACCTGAACTTGATCTGACCTTCTTTATTATATATAAAGTGTATATGAAACTTCTAGCAATGATTTCATCATATATGTCTATGTGAGTGTGTATGCATTTATTTATTTATTATTTATTATTTAACAGGAATCCACTGTGAAGAAGACATTGATGAATGTTTACAGAACCCTTGCCTAAATGGTGGTACTTGTGAGAACCTGCCTGGGAACTATACCTGTCACTGCCCCTTTGATGTGACTTCTAGGACATATTATGGAGGGAAAGACTGCTCTGAAATTCTCCTGGGTTGCACTCATCACCAGTGTCTGAACAATGGAAAATGTATCCCTCACTTCCAAAATGGCCAGCATGGATTCACCTGCCAGTGTCCTTCTGGCTATGCTGGGCCACTGTGTGAAACAGTCACCACACTTTCATTTGGGAGCAATAGCTTTCTGTGGGTCACAAGTGGCTTCCATACAGACATAGTGTCAGAATGTAACATATCCTTGAGATTTCAGACTGTTCAGCCAAACGCACTTCTCCTTGTCCAGAGCAACAAGGATATGTCTATGAAGCTGGAGTTGCTGAACGGCTGTGTTCACTTAACAGTCGAAGTCTGGAATCAGTCAAAAGTGCTCCTGTATATTTCCCACAACACCAGTGATGGAGAATGGCATCTGGTGGAGGTAACAGTCACAGAAACTATAACCCTTGCCCTAGTTGGCAGCTCGTGCAAGGAGAAATGCACCAAGTCTGTTCCAGTTGAGAATAGTCAATCAATATGTGCTTTGCAGAACTCTTTTTTGGGTGGCTTACCAATGGAGACAACCAACGACAGTGTGTCTGTTCTTAACATCTATAATGTGCCGTCCACACCTTCCTTTGTAGGCTGTCTCCAAGATATTAGATTTGATTTGAATCACATTACTCTGGAGAACATTTCATCTGGCTTGTCATCAAATGTCAAAGCAGGCTGCCTGGGAAAGGACTGGTGTGAAAGTCAACCCTGTCAAAACAGAGGACGCTGCATCAACTTGTGGCAGGGTTATCAGTGTGAATGTGACAGGCCCTATACAGGCTCCAACTGCCTGAAAGGTGAGAGGAGTAGGGTGCCCGGGAGTGCTGTGCCTCTGAGCAGAGCCATCTCAAATCACCCAGGCTGCCACCCCCTCTTAGGAAACATAAGGACCCCTCAGGACTTGTGCTGATGTTTGCTCATAATGAGATAAAAGGACACAGCTGTGATATGTATTAATTATGAGTGAGTTTCATAGGAAGCTAAGCTTTATTTGGGCTGAAAAGTAAAATTAATAATAATAATAATAATCAAATAACTCCAATCAATGTGGTGTTTCATCTAGTTAGTAAAATTCTCTTAGTACTTTGCCATTTGTTGTGATTCAGAACCTTAGTTATTTATACAAGATGTAACTTTTAAACAGAGTTAAACAGTTTTAGACAGAAAACTAGTTACTGTCACATACTAATACTACAGCTTGTGCTTGCTAGAGTCTCAGTGAATATATACTTTCCTGATCTCTGTGTAGCTCACACTTCCTTAAGAATCATGCTTAAGATTAGCAGGTTGACAAGCTATCAGTTCTAGTCAAAACTGTCTCTTCAAAGGTCTTGTTTGAATAGAGAGAATAGGCATCTTCAGTAGGAAAAAGAAAGAAGACATGAAATGTATTATCAGGAAAACTTGGTAGTTGTCACACACAGATCAATATGATCCCTCTAGCGAATCAGTTTGAAGTGTATTTCAAATCCCTTACTTCTAGCATCACTCTGAAGGCTGCCACTGATAGCAATCAATACATACCTGCTCACTTTTATTATTATGATGATGATGATGATGATGATGATGATGATGATGATGATGTTTTGAGAAGGCTGAGAAGGAACTCTAACAGACTGCTTTGAAGTTCAGCTGCAATTTACTCCAGCATTTTAGAATGAGTCCAGCATTTTAGAATGAGTCCAAGGAGGACAACATATGGTAAATAGTCTACTCTGTTCTGTATGAAGGAAAATGAAAACCAGCCGCAGCCTATACCCTACTCCATGTTCAATGGCTAAGAGTTATTAGAAACTATTCGCAGGTTTCCCCCTAACCACACTATTCATTACAATCATGGACCTGTTTGACAATGAGGTATGGCATCTGCTGCTCCACGCGATGTTTTAAATGGCGTGGCAAGTTGTTTTGTGATTATTTTTAGAGGTGAAATTATGCCGAGGCAATGGTTCACGTTTTGAAGAGAAATCTAATTGACCCAAAGCAATATTTTTACTACATATACAAAATAACAAACAGATGCGGACTCATTTTGACTGGCTTCCAGATGCGGTGACCCTTGAGGTTAGCACTGACCTGGGGATGCTGACTGTCCTAGGAAATGGATTCGAGAGATGCCAAGCCAGCAGGCTCTGGTTTTCTTTAGATTTTTTTTTTTTTTTCAACTTGGAAAATAATGAACTTTTAAAACAAAATTCCTGATTTGGCTACACTTTCCATATTCTCCCAAATAGTGTGATTACACCCCTATACTCACACCGAGTGTGATTTTATCCCCTAAACTTACACAAAGTGTGATTCAACCCTCTATTCTCACAGTTTGAAACTGTTTAAACCAACATTTGGCATCAAATGATTATAAGGCAGGAATTTCATAAAACTCCTCGTTTCTGAAAATTTAGGAGGGGAATTTAAAGGAAAGTTATATTTTCCATATGACCCTGAAATTGTAAGTTAAAATATTCTGTATTGCTGAGATCCATAAGTGAATGTTTTCTGAATTTTATTCCTTAAACACACACACACACACACACACACACACACACATACACGACTACAAATAAGACTCTATATACATGTAGGCTGTTCTATATGTATATTCAAGATGAGACACAGTAAAATTCAAAAGGGCAAGCCATCAAAATAATAATTTTTTAAAGATATATTTTATTATTTTATTTTATGTGTATGTGTGTGGGTCTGAGTGTATGTTTCTGCACCATGTGAGGGCAGATCCCTTGGAACAGAAGTTAAAGGCAGTTTTGAGCTGCCTGATGTGGATACTGGACTCAAACTTTGGTCCTCCACAAGGGCAGCACCTACTTTTAATCACTGAGCCATCTCTCCCGTTCTCAAACGAAGATTTTGGAACAATATTTACCATTGGTAAACACAATGAAAAAGGAAAACAGATTGAATAGAGTGTGGGGTTATCGATAGGTCAGAACAGGGCCTTCTGGAACATTGTTCTAAAGCACTGGTCCTCAATCTCCCTGACGCTGTGACCCTTGAATACAGCTCCTCACGTTGTGGTGACCCCCAACCATAAAATTATTCTGCTGCTACTTCATAACAGTAATTTTTGCTACTTTTATGAATCATAATGTAAATATTTGTGTTTTCTGATGGTCTTAGGTAACCCCTGTAGAAGGGTTATTCATCCCAAAAGGGTTAGAGCCCACAGGTTCTAAAGGAATATGTAACATACCTTTCTTTGTATGGAAAGTGTCTAATTTGAAAAAGCAACTTATATATGTTTGTCTTCCTCTGTACACCTAGACTTTTAGAAAGTTACTATATTAGAATCAGTGTTTGTTAGGTTTGACAGAGCCTCATTCAACAGCTGGATTTCCTATGTAACCCTCTGCTTTGAACCCACTTCAGGAATAGAGAACTCACTATCCCATCTGGCCCCCAATTTCGAAACAGTTATTTCTGGATGATGATTTACCCCAACTTCCATTTTCCCACACAGTTATCACTGGGGGCGTTCTCACTTAGGACTTAACATCCCTTCTTGAGAATTCCTAAATATTTTAAGAAAAATATCCCATGCCCAGAGGCCACGCCCAGCATCCTATACATAGTACTGGCCTCTAGTGTCTCTATATGACATGTCCCTGTGGGTCTTCACTAGCGGCTTGCTCCTTTGCCATACCTTTGCCTTCTCTAAAAGGTGTTATCTCAGTGTGTTTGATGATCCACTGACAAGGGACCACAACTCTCCTCTTCATATATAATGTGCTCTCGTTTATCACGTTAGTGCCATGTTTAATTTTGTGACAGTTTACACATTGTCTTTTGTCAGTCATTGTCATTTGTGAGGCTAGAGAGTCCTCTCCTATCGTAAACTGATGAGTCACATTTAATATCAATACCTCCTATCAACCCCTCACTAACCTTCATCTGATAAGTCTTCAGTCACTAAAATCTGTCAAAGTAAAATTTTTCATCGATGCATCTTTAGAACATATCCACTCTCTGTATTAGCATCAAATCTTCCATGCGTATAGTCGGGTCCTTCCTATGTGGCTTACGGTGTTTCTAAAATCAAGTAGCACATCACACGCTCTGACTACCTGCTTGTGATTTCTGAAGAATAGGATTACTGGAGAGTCAAGTTTCTAAGGAAAAAAAGAATCCCATCCCTGCATCCTGTCTTTTATTCTCATCCACAAAGTGTTGCTGCAGGCATCCTAGGATGACCAGCAGGGACCCGGCCCCCTGAGCTTGAGGGATTTTGTGCCTATCCTCAAAACTCAAGGGCTTCAAGAGCCCAATTTTCTTATTAAGCATTTTATCCTATACAAAAGTGCCGCAGCATGTGCAGAGATGTTAACCTGTTCAAAGAGGCTATTTTATCTGACAGTACCTTTGAAAGCTACCTGTAGTTGCCTGGAGCAGGTGGTGTCCAAATGCAGATTCACAATGCAATGTTCCTATAGGAATCAAGTCAGGATTCTGAAAATGTAGCCTTTTATGCAGAAGGTCTTCAAACACAGATGGTTGTCTAAGCAAGACTTGCTGTGGTTCAGCTAAACTAAAATATGACTTACTTTTGCCCAATCTTCAATTGGTGATGATATCTAACCATGACAGGGTATGGTCTTTTCTCCCCGATTACGACTGAGATGTGAAAACCTAAAGCAGCAATATCTTTCTGACAGTGTTGTAGTCAAGCTCAGCAATAATTTCTGCATTACAGATTCAAGAGTCAGCTCTCAGTCCTTCCCATACTTGACCTCAGTCAGTTAACAATTGAACACTACACCTTCCTGCAATCTCTTTCCCCAAGAGATTCCTACTACAGGGAGTGACTTCCCCAAACTGAGCTGAATAATCTTGTTATTGATCTCTGTCTTCCTACAAAGCAGTTCAACTTTATGACATGTCTGCTTCAACAGCCCTTCACACAGCAGAGATGAACTGGGCAGTGTGTCCCAAGGGTACATAGAGTGCTTACAGCCACACCTTTCTTTCACCAAGATGAAACTCAGAGGTGTCTAAGATTTCTTTGTCTGGATTTTAGAGAGGAGACAGGGATATTTAGTTGATCATTTCAGAAACTTTGTTTTTTTTCTCTCTCTCTCTTGTAACTGTCAGGCACCTATTATAACACAAAATACAGTGATTTTCATGATAATCTCAGGAGCTCAGAAAAATGAGAAAATCTTATTCTTCTATTGAATAAAACTGTCTGGGACTTGAGAAAATGTCTGGTTGTATATATGCCTGTGAAAGTTCCATCTCCCATTTCTTCTTATATTTGAATGTAAAGATTTTCTTTTCTTTCTCCTCTCTATGGACATCACAGAGTATGTAGCAGGAAGATTTGGTCAGGATGACTCCACCGGATATGCTGCCTTTAATGTTAATGATAATTATGGACAGAACTTCAGTCTCTCCATGTTTGTCCGAACACGTCAACCCCTGGGCTTAGTTTTGGCTTTGGAAAACAGTACTTACCAGTATGTCTGTGTCTGGATAGAGCATGGCAGCCTAGCACTGCAGACTCCAGGCTCTCCCAAGTTAGTAGTAAAATTTTTTCTTAGTGATGGAAATGCCCACTTAATATCTTTGAGAATCAAACCAAATGAAATCGAACTGTATCAGTCTTCACAAAACCTAGGGTTCATTTCTGTTCCTGCATGGACAATTCAAAGAGGAGACGTCATCTTCATTGGTGGCCTACCTGACAGAGAGAAGGCTGAAGTTTACGGTGGCTTCTTCAAAGGCTGTATTCAAGATGTAAGATTAAACAACCAGAATCTAGAATTCTTTCCCAATTCAACAAACAATGCATACCATGATCCAATTCTTGTTAATGTGACTCAAGGCTGTCCTGGAGACGACATCTGTAAGGTAAGGTCATTCATGTCAACTATACACATAGTGCACACTCAGATTGTATTTATTAAATGATTTATTATAATCTCTGCTTTTGCTTGGTTTTGGTTTTATTGTTGTTATTGGGGTTTTGTTGCTTTTTTGTTTTTGTTTGTTGTTTGTTTGTTTGTTTGTTTTTGAGATAGGCGACGAACTATGTAGCCCAGAATGGACTTGAATTCGAAGTCTTCCTTCCTGAACTTCTCAGATATGGACAGGGAGAAGTTCACACCTGACTGAAACATTTTATCTGTGAACAAAATGCTGATGCCCTACCAGTCATGAAATATTTTTCATCTACATGTCTCAAGAAAGCCTGGTAGATTTACTAAGAACCATGAAAAAGTGACATTAGCTTTTACTGACGTCATAAATATGTAACAGCCAACACAACTCCAGTCATATGCTTCTCTTCATCCTAAAACAATCAACTTCCCTAAGAATAATAGTATTTTAACTTACAAATTCTTAATTGTGTTCCATAGGGTTAGCCCAACTAATCTCTTTTAGAAGACCCTACTAAATTTAATGTCAATGCCCAGCTACTTCTGCTAAGTCAACAACAAAATTTCAGTTTCATTTTAGTAGTTGGATTTGAAATCCTTTGACATATGATTACTCAGAGTCAATGCTTTGTTTCAAATACTTTTCATGTCTTCTAAATAGCTTTAAACATGTGAGATGATTATCTCTTTATGAGCTTTTGAAAGAAAGAAGAAACATCACTTGCATGACTTGAACATCTATGAGCCCCAATAATTACTGTATATGTGATTCAGTTCTAAATATATGTGAATGAACCACTATAATACTCTTGTAGGAATACTTTTACTGTAATTGAAATGATTTTACATGTATTTGTCCATTTAGTTATACTGAAGGACTAGTATATAAAAGAAGCACTGTTAGCTCATTTATATATTTACAGATGGAAAATTAAAGTCTATAAAATTATGTAATGTGCTGGAGAGTGTAGCTCAGTGAAAGAGTATAGGCTTAGCAAACTCAAGGCCTATGTTTTATCTTCCGAACTGCAATGAAGGAAAGGGGAGGTACATAACTAGGAAAGCCCATGTTAATAACAGACCTTGGGTAAATGCAGCGCAGGATCAAAACAAATACTTTAAAAATATTTGTTTTTTGACTACTTTCGGAGTGACCTTGAAAACTGAAATAGTACTGTGTCCCTGATAATCGGGAGGCAGGGGGAACTGGGGCTTAGAATATCAAGGACTAGCCTGCACTATTTCACCTTTTTGTGGGATCTTAGGCAACGTACACGGAAGTAACAGTCATTACAACCAGTGAAAATAGATGTGTGCAAAGTGCCTGGCAACTTGTAAATTATGGAGAATGTCATTCTATGTCAATAAGCCCTCTCATGTCATAAATCAATTTTATATTTCCTCTTTTCTTCTTTTATTCTGTCCTTTCTTTTCTTTTTTTCTCTCCACACCTCTTGTCTATTGCTTGTTCCTCTGCTCTTTTAGTAAGCAATTGGAAATGGTAGTAGACAGCTTTATTCTATATTATTAACAATGTACAAAATGTCTAAAATGCAAAGATGTAGGAGAATTGGCATTTTAAAGCAACAGATGATCTCACCTTTAACACTGCCATATTTCATTGTCCTTGCTTTTCATCCCTTTGATTTTCTTTCTTTCTCAGTCCAACCCCTGTCATAATGGAGGTGTCTGCCACTCCCTGTGGGATGACTTCTCCTGCTCCTGCCCTACAAACACTGCGGGGAGAGCCTGCGAGCAAGTTCAGTGGTGTCAACTCAGTCCATGTCCGCCCATTGCAGAATGCCAGCTGGTCCCTCAAGGGTTTGAATGTAGGTAGCATTCAAAGCTGTCGTCCATCCAGGTTCATTGGAACATTTCGATTATCTCGACAAGAAAGAGTGAACAAAGAATTCAGGCATAGCCAACTTAGAGAAACTATGTGAGAAATTTAATAGGCCCGGCATGACCAAGATCATGACCAGGATGACCTCTGGGATGCATACTAGCCTGAGTTTCTGAGTTTTTGTAACAATAAACCTAGCTCTTTATTTGATCTAATTTGTGAAGAACAGGACAAATGATACCTGCCTTTGCTTTCTCCATACTGAGACTATACAGTAAATGTGCACACATCTGGCTCACTGCCATTGATTCTTGATTCTTGATTATATTCATGGCCACTATAATCTAAAGCTTCCTCACATCTCAGAGAGAACAACACTCATTTTGCATGTTTCTTTGTGTATGCTTTTATGTGTATCATAATGTGTAATAAGTACAGGCTTACTGTGTGTGTAACTGTTCCCCTCCTTATGAACTGTTTTCCAGTTTCAATATTACAGTTTGAACTAAACTTTAGGGTTTATGTGTTGTCTTCTCCCTTAGGTCAAATAATGCACAGTCCAAAATAGCCAATACTCTATGTCTGAATTAAATTTGAATCTCTTCTAATTGTTCAATAAAGCATGCATCAAAAGATGTGTTCTAAAGTCCTCTACCCTCCAATGTCAACAGGAAAGGGTTTTGGGAAGATGGAACCTAGTAAAGCAACGTAGTCTTGAGGATACAGCTCATAGTTTACCTTGAGTTTACTTGATCTCCTTGACATAGCAAGATTTAAAACAAGACTTAAAATTTTACAACTCTCTCTAGGTATAAGTGTATTTATTGAAGCAAAGGAAAGACAATATTCAGAAGTACATTGAAAACTTTACCAAGATCATAGCACTGGTTTCACTATCTTGCTAAATAAATGTACACAGCATGATAGACAATAAAGAGCTAATGAGGTTGATCATTTAGCATTTGTTTAAAAATACATAATAAGATATTTGTTTATGATCCTTCCCTCCAGAATTCCTTCCCCAAACGTGGTAAGGAAACACAGTCAAATAACAGCGAAATCAAATGAGATCTTTATATCTACTCACTCTATTAAAATTATAACACTTGCATTATTCGCTTATTTCTTCTTCTGTGGTTTTTGATATTATTTCACTTTTCCAAGGCAAAAGTCATTTGCTAGACTATCCACTTAGTAATTGATGTTCAATAAAGTCTTACTACAGTCCAGGCAATATTTTCAGCCAAGGGACTGGGCAAACACTTCTAGATAATGGATATCTGGTCCCATTCAGCTCATACACTAGAACAGAAAGAGTTAAGAAACAAGTACCAGCTCAGTTTCAAATGGCAAGAGGAGCTATGAAATAAATCAGTAATAGTAGGATCCAAGGAAGACCATTTTAACTTGGACAGTCAGGCGAAGGTGACATTTCTGCAGAGAGCAACACTGAGGAGGTGCTGAACATGGAGAACTCTGGAGAAAGAATATTCCAGGTTGAAGTTTCAGCGAGTATTAAAAGCCTGTGTTAGAACAAGCTCCTTGTTTTTGTGACTGTGACATGTGAACGAGGGAGAGATTATTGTGAACTGGAAGTAGGCAATCAAACAGGGTCAGATCCCATAGATGTGAAAGGTGGCATTTAAAATTTATATCTTGAACTAAGAAGTGGTTGTGAGAGCCATCTTCAGAAACCACAGAAGTAGGCAAAGTTGGAAGCGATCTTCTGTACAACCAATAATGGTGGTTGGGACAGAGCCTGGGGATGAAGCTTCCCAGCCATATTTTCAGGTCAATTGCTACTAAAATGTAAAAAAAAAAAAAAAAAAAAAAGTTGAGAACAGAAAATTGACCACTGGTGACCTCAACAGGAGCAGTTTCAGTGAAGCGATAAGGACACAATCAGAGAAAATGAGAGATGAGAAACAAAGCAAGTTTACAAAGTATTAAGTTGTTGTGGTAACAGGGACAGAGAATTCAGACAGCAGTCAGGGTAATACAATGGGGTCTTGTGGGCTCGCTTCTTTAGTATTTATTTATGTGTTTATTTATGTATTTATTTATGTATTTATTTATTTATGTATTTATTTATGTATTTATTTATTTTAGCAATCATAGCATGTTTGTACAGCAGTGAGGAAAAAAACAAAATGGAAGGGAAATGTTGATGCAGGGCAAAAGAAAAATAGCTACACATAAGAAAATAGCTAAAAATAGTGGAAATGAGCAGAACCCAACATGAGATTGGACAGCCTGACCTCTGAAAGCAATAAGGACAGCATGTCAGTTACAATGTCGAAAAGAGCGCTGGCACAGACACTATTAATTAGGTTGACAGGTCTGGTAGAACTTAGGGAGGTGGTGCTTCTATTTCTTCTCTTTTCTCAAGGTTGTATATAGACCATAAGCAGATATGGAGTCAGATATTTTAGGAGTTAGATGTTATAATTATAAAATTATAGCAATTTTAATAGAGAAATGCAGTCAAATTATCAAAAAGTTCTATATTCACTGAAATAGGTGAACATAAAATGCTATTATTTTCTATTTTTCTGACCACATGAAGTTACTTGGTTATAACTTGGTTACAGATGGCTAGTTGGCACCTTGGCATGTAATTGGAGGTTTTTATGGCATAAATCAATCCATCATTTGTGAATGTTTCTGTTAATTACATGGTGAGGAGCTCAGTCAGAAGCCAGGGGCCATTGTTAACTAATTGGCAAGTTACCAAACTTAAGTTTGTGATTTCTGTGTGTTTAGTTTATGTTTAAAATGGATAATCCCTGATATAAGCCAATGGAAAATAATAAGTGGCATTCCTGGAAATTTGAAATTAAAAGAACGATGTGAGTTGAATTCTGGCATCACAATAGGCAGGTTTGACCTTCTAGTTTAGTAATTTTTTTAATGACCAAGTTGCTCAGCTTCTGCAAATCTCAACTAAAATAAATCTGCAAATCTCTTGTAAAACAAAGACAATAATGACATCTGTATAAGACACAGCTTGATAGCAACTAGCATAGCACATTACGTGTCAAACAACCTATGCAGACATTGGTGGCATGATACAATGAATGAAGTTGACAATCAGTTTCACCTTCCCATTTTAGGTATCGCAAATGCTGTTTTCAGCGGATTAAGCAGAGAAATACTGTTCAGAAGCAATGGGAATATTACCAGAGAACTCACCAATATCACATTTGGTTTCAGAACACATGATACAAATGTGATGATATTGCATGCAGAAAAAGAACCACAGTTTCTTAATATTAGCATTCAAGATGCCAGATTACTCTTTCAATTGAGAAGCGGCAACAGCTTTTATACACTGCATCTGATGAGTTCACAACTGGTGAATGATGGCACATGGCACCAAGTGACTTTTTCCATGATAGACCCACTGGCTCAGACCTCCAGGTGGCAAATGGAGGTGGATGACCAGACACCCTTTGTGATAAGTGCAGTTGCTACTGGAAGTCTGAATTTTTTGAAGGACAATACAGACGTCTATGTGGGTGACCAAGCTGTTGACAATCCAAAAGGCCGGCAGGGCTGTCTGAGCACAGTAGAGATTGGAGGCATATATCTCTCTTACTTTGAAAATCTTCATGGTTTCACTAGTAAGCCCCAGGAAGAGCAGTTTCTCAAAGTTTCTACAAATGTGGTACTTACTGGCTGTTTGCCATCAAATGCCTGCCACTCCAGCCCCTGTTTGCATGGAGGAAACTGTGAAGACAGCTACAGTTCTTATCAGTGTGCCTGTCTCCCGGGATGGTCAGGGACACACTGTGAAATGAACATTGATGAGTGCTTTTCTAGCCCCTGTATCCATGGCAACTGCTCTGATGGAGTTGCAGCCTACCACTGCAGGTGTGAGCCCGGATACACTGGTGTGAACTGTGAGGCGAATGTAGACAATTGCAAGAGTCATCAGTGTGCAAATGGGGCCACCTGCGTCCCTGGAGCTCATGGCTACTCTTGCCTCTGCTTTGGAAATTTTACCGGGAGATTTTGCAGGTGAGCACAAAGTCCAGGTGGAGCCTTTGGGGCTATGCTCTGAATTTTCATTGTCAGGCTGGGAAGCTCTCCCCCTTAAATGTCTGTCCATATGTACTAAACAAGGCTAGTTTTGAACACTCTCATCACAATTTGATCAAGCAAAGATGCAGTTCTATTGTGGAATATCTTACACCATGTGTTTTGTATAACTTACAGAGTTACAACACAGCTTCGTAAAGAAAATTTAGAGCACACATCAACGCAAAGTGGCCTTTATATATTAGTCAGTATGCCACTAAAAGAGTATCTGTTCAACTTACCCATTTTAAAGAATTTCACAATTTTTTTTTTCTAAAATTGCAGTGGTAGTCTATTACTCTTGTGACCACCTCACTTTTATGCTATGAAAACAAACATTAAAAAGAATCTTTTAATCATGTTACTGTCATTGATTTTGCCTTCCACTTACTAAGTAATTGAGTCATTATAGGGAGGTGAGAGGTTGTTATTAATGAATGCTATATTCCAGGACGTGGGCAAGAAATACCTGGAGTGGAGTAAGTTGGCCACCTGTAAACAGCACTTTAATTCAGAGGTAGAGCATCTTGGCAGACATTATGTGCATCCAGGTCTGTGAAAAGTTGTGTTCATCTTCTGCAGCATCTAATATTGTTCAGAGCTTCAATGGCAAGACACCATGAGAAGTGCTAGGTGTTCAGGTTATTTAATAGATGTGATCTTGCAAGTTAACAGAATCGTCTGTCAATGTGTAGCCTGACTGGATAAAACCAAAATTTGAGATACAAATTAGGAGTTTTATACCGTGACCATAGATAAGAAAATATATATACCCTAGTAATGAGTTCTCTGATATTTTTTTCTGTCGGACTCGTCAAAGTCAAGAATAAAGTTCTCAAAAGTCCCTTCTAATGAACTTTTCACGTGCTATTTATTAAGCCAAGGTTCGTAGAAAACTGGAGATTTGCATTGTAGATGACTCTTTTAGAGAATGACACTTTTCAGCTGACATTCTTGAACCTTTTGAAATGTTTTTATGACATTTTCTTTTTGAAGTAGAGTTATCAGGCTGTTTTGAAGACACACCATCATTCAGGTGGGCCTCTCTGTGTTAGCTTCATGGTACTGCAGGACAAATGTGAATTTGCCCTCCACTTCCAGAATATTCATTCTGTATCTGATCACACACACACACACACACACACACACACACACGACTGAAGGTTCTGAGCAACAATTTTTAAATCTGCTTTAAGATCAGCCCTTTCAAGCCTAGGGATTTTTGTCTAGCAGTTTTCTTAGCTTTTAACAATCTGTTCTGCCTTTTATAAGGATTCTTCACTGTGTCCAGCTTTGTGGCTGTACAAAGAACCCCATGCTGAACTCGCATGTAGTCACATGGAGTATTATACACAAACCGCCTGGACAGCACTTGGCTTGCGCTGTGTGAAGCTATGAATTATGAGAGAAAGAACAGGCAAGTCTTGGCAGGGCAACTGTAGTTCAGCTCCGAAAGCCAACCGAGAAATCGCACGAGGGCCTGAGGACCAGAGTGGTCTCCTTGTTTTCCTGCCCTTTATAGAGATGTAATTTTCCTATGGCCTCTGTTGATTTATTAGAAAAGCAGCTGCAGTCCTAGCTACAGTGAGCTCCTTCCCAGTCTTAAATTTACTGCCACCTCATGGCATAGATCTTATCTCATGCACAAAAGCTGTGGAGAACAGAAGATGGATGGCCATGTTGGTTGCAGTGGGCTCCAGCAGGGGCTTTTTGCTGAAGAACATGATGTCTGTACAATGCAGAAAAATTCAGCATTAATTGTTCCTCAGCCTCAGAGCTTAATTAGCCTAGCATTGACTACATATATGAATGTTTGAAAAAATGTCTTGAACGGAATGAACAAGATAAACAGCTGTGGCCATTACTTTTATCTCTCTAGACACAGCAAATTACCCTCAACAGTCTGTGGGAATGAGAAGACAAACTTCACGTGCTACAATGGAGACAGCTGCCGCACGTTCCAGGAGGACTGGAGATGTGTGTGCTGGCCAGGTTTCACTGGAGAGTGGTGAGTTACACTGGAACTTTATGGATAAAAGTTCTGAGCTAAAGAACAGAGGGATTGTCCAGAGTTCATTTTCTCCTCCAATTTTTCATCTCCGTTCCCACAGGAAAAATCTATGTTGAAATATAGGACCAGACAGAATAAAGCAATAAAAAGGAAGAAAAATTACAGTGTAGGTCAAAGTACAGAATATTTTACCAGCCAAGACTTCAAATAGGAAAATATGATTTTTAAAATATATAATGTCTTATTTATTCTTTCCTATTAGTAATTCTGGATTCATGGAGTCCTGCCTTCCCCACACTGACTCTAATATATGATTTCAATATGGTTGCTCTTGAAGTAAAATAAAACGCACCTAAAAGTTACTTCACATGATTAACTTCAACCCAAAGTGTATGTACTCCTTACCCAGGGAATGATTTCTTTCACAGAGAATCCCTTTAACTATTCACCTAGTCAGAGTTGGGATCAGACAATCTGTGCCCAGCTATAGACACAGGGAATGTTGTGTATGCATTTGACTGGCTGGGGTGTAGTCAAGAAGAGAGAAAATTCACCCTGCTTTGATCAGATCCCCCAAGAGATCTCCATCCCCAAACGGGTAAAAACCAGGACTCTATGAACACAGGCTTTATGTAGACAGATAAAACATAATCATTTGTTTATCCACCCATGTACCTTACAATATCATCTGTACATCTTAGAGCTCTGTAAGCAAGATTTTGTGTGTGTGTGTGTGTGTGTGTGTGTGTGTGTGTGTGAAGGTGAATGAAGGTTAAGCGACAGATTGATGCTGAATTAAATGTATGCAACAATGAAGGTTGGGCTGCCATCAAAGCTGGTGTAGCTCTACTGGGAAAGCTGCCATGAATTCACGAGTAAGTGTTTGCTCAGCACAGTTAAAAGAAAACACAGAATGTGATTCTCCACCTCCTAGAATAAGGTCCAGGCAGTTGAGATACATACGTGTGCAGAAGAAATTAGAGGATTCATGTCCATATTCCAGCTTATCACACTATGACATGCCTCCGATTTCATATCTTCAAAATATTATAAATAGATTTTTGGCCTAAGTACAGATAACTCTTTACTAGCTTTAAATGCTGGTTGCCTCCTTGCTTAATATTATCTCCCATGACTAGCACAATGAATAGCACAATGAATGCCTTCAATTATTTTTCTTTGCAGTAAATATTTCCATTTCCTCTGATATATATATATCAGTTTTGAAAGTCATACTTGCCATTTAAATTAGTAAGATGGAAGTCAGATTACTAATTTTCTTTTCTTCCCAGGGAAGACTTTCTCCAAATAGACTTCACTGATACAAAATTACTTCAAACAGTGAATGTGTGTTTAATATATTCTAGTTTTGGAAACACATTAAGCATCATTAATTAATTCAGGAGAGCCTAATGGCTTCACTTTGACTTTCTATATATTAATTATCATCTTTTTTGTTTGTTTTTAACCTTGTTTTTAATTCGGGAACAGAATTCCATTTGTAACCCTGGCTTGTCTAGAACTTGCTACATTGAGCAGGCTGGCCTCGAACTTGCTGTCACTCTTCTGCCTGTCTTTGTCTCACTGCTGGGATTTGGGGAATGAGGCACCACATTCAATTCTATTATTTTCTAAAAAGATCTCCCCTGCTATTTGCCATGCATATGGAGTATCCACTGTTTAGCTCAAAATAGAGATTGGTAAGAAAATGAGAGAAGGCAAGAGGGAGGGCTGGAAATGTTTAGACATCTCCCAAGGCCTAGAGCAGCGAGATTTCCACACATTGGTGGATACTGAGAAGTTATTGCGCTTGCTTAGGCTTCCAGCTTCATGTTGTCAGTCCAGCAAGCTCAGGTGATGGATGGTGTGAATGCTGGCCACCCAGGACACAGAATGCTTGGCAAGCTCCTAAGAGTTGTCAAGTTTGTCTGGGATCTAATCAGAGAAGCCTCCTTCCAGCTCAGAAGCCAGGGCCATAAAAGGAAAACAGAGTGTCTCAGCTATGCTCGGTATCCCCTGGATAAAAAGCTGTTTTCCTCAGAATGAGTAGCCTTTTCCCATCACACCAGGGACCTCACAGCTACTCCACATCAGCTCTTGCATTAGAGCTTGATGAAAAGTATCTGCACACACGGAAGTTCCACTCTGGGGGAAGTGGAGATTTAAAAATGTTTATATCATAAACGGTTCTGCAGAGAGTTTCCTAAAGTAGTGCAAATGTCTTCACCACTGCTCTGCCCCCAAGGCCTTAGCAGAGTATCTGACATATGGTAGATAAAACTACTGAACTAATCCATGGGGGGCCAGAACAAGGAGTTGTGACTAAACAGAATAATATTCCAAAAACCTAGATCTGATTTGAAAGCATCAAAAGAAAGTTATGCCATTTGATTAATTCAGCCTCATTTGAACATTACACCATTGTATACAAGTATCAACATCACACACATACACACTCACACACACGGGAGCACACACACACACACACTCACACACTTTCTCCACACGTGTCTGCCATTTTTGTGTTCATATATCAGTTTTTAAAATGTTGGTAGAAAAGGAGGCGGGCAGTACTCAAGTACCTTTGAGTGGATGCTGCTTTTCCCAGAAATGTCATACAGGAAAACACTTGCTAGTACATTTAAAGTTCCCTGTCACCACTAGATCACAGATTTATTAACTGGTTTCTTACTTTTATTCAGGTTTTTAAAAATTGAATTTCAAAGGAAAATAATTCAACATCTCCTAGAATTAACCAAGTCTAGCCTGAGGCAGAGAGACTCTAGAATCTTCCCAGTCTATGCTTTCTCTGCCCTGTAGATTCCAGGCTGGCAAAGTCACACCACCAGTGTCTATCTGATAAAGCTGGCATTTATAAGGTGGCAAACCAACTCACACTCCCAAGGGACAATCAGGACTTAATATTTGCAGCCATTTCCTTATTCAAATTAATTCAACATGTAAACCCATGTCTGTACGTTTGTGCACAAATTTCCACAAAACTCAAAATGTATTAAAGGGCTCTTAAGGAATCTCTGAAATTACCCAGTGTGTTTAGTTGGGTAGACTTGGTGATAACTCTGTGCCATGTTAGGAAGAGAGACAAGCCATTGCTCCATCTAACAGACCACTTACTCACCCAACCCGGGGTGACTGCTTTCCTATTCATTTTCAAGGTGTGAAGAGGACATCAATGAGTGTGCCTCTGATCCTTGCATCAACGGAGGCCTGTGCAGGGACTTGGTCAACAGATTCCTGTGCATCTGTGATGTAGCCTTCGCTGGCGAGCGCTGTGAGCTGGACGTAAGCGGCCTTTCCTTTTATGTGTCCCTCTTACTGTGGCAAAACCTCTTTCAGCTCCTGTCCTACCTTGTTCTGCGCATGAACGATGAACCAGTTGTAGAGTGGGGTGCACAGGAAGATTATTAACGAGCACGTGAGCATTCCCCAGTGTAAAACACTGACTTGCAAGAAACAGCTTGTCTCACTGTAGGTCTCCAGGAAAGACAAAGGGAAAATTACGGAATAGAATCCATCTAGAGCCGTGATTCTCAGCCTTCCTAATGCTACAATCCTTCCTGCTATCGTGAGCCCGACCATAACATTATTTTTGTTGCCATTTCATAACTGTAATCCTTCTACCATTATGAATCAGAATGTAAATATTTGTGTTTTCTGATGGTCTTAAGTGATGCCTGTGAACAGGTCATTGATTCCAAGGGGGTTGTGATCCACAGGTTGAGAACTGCTGATCTGGAGGCTGAAAATCTATTTAAGCATACCTCAAATAGTTTGGTTCTATAGAACATATTTTCCTATTCTACTTTTTTAGACACACCAGAAGAGGGCATCAGATTCTATTGAAGATGGTTGTGAGACACCATGTGGTTGCTGAGAATTGAACTCAGAACCTTTGGAAGAGCAGCCAGTGCTCTTTTCAGCCCCTAAGAATGTTCTTAATACAGCCAGAAAGATCTCATTACCAGTGTCCTGAGCCCTAAGGCATTGGCCTCCTCAACACCTCCACGTTGAATGGTTGTCATCACATTTAGAAAACCTTTTCTCTCTGCCTCTGCATGATCCTATTTTCCTGTTGACAGTTTGCCCCCTTCACCGTGATTCTAATTTGGTATACGGTCCTCCTTCTAATCAGTTATAAGTAACATGAACATTTAAAAATACCTGTGAACATTTTATATTTATGTGTGACTTTCTGCAAAGCTATTCAAATGGACCGTGGACAGTTCTTTTCTAGGTGAAGAAAACATGAGTTTATCCCCAGTAACATGGGAAAAAGATGAGCCAGGGACAGTGCTCACAGTATCCTTCACCAGCATCATTTCTGATTCCATGGGCAAATAGCAGATAGCCATTTCTCTATTTGTTTTTCTTAAGTTTCTCTCTTTCCCATTACAATTGAAAGCTTTCTGTTAGGTACTAACATATTTATTTGTAGGGGGTTTGACTTTTCCATCAAGTTTTCCCTGGTTCACTTTTTATGCTAAATATCTTTGCTGGGGGATATTGACCCAACAGAGGTATCATTAGTGTTCATTGAGGAGGAAATACTTTGCATGAATTCAGGACACCACTGAAGTAGCAGTGGCCTGAAAGATGCCCTTCTGCAAATGTGTCTGTGTCTTCAGGAGCCACTCTGGTTTGAAAGCATGTGGGTAACTTTTTCTGTACATGTTATCCATGCTCACTGAGTCATGATTATTTTTAACAAAGTGCTCTAGCTGTGGCAATGACGAAGGTGAATCCAGATATGCCCATCAGACAAAGGACAAGATGATGTACTATCGGAGTAAAATCTTGCATTGATTTATTCCTTGGTACTTACAGATTTTTCACAGCAGCCTCCACCCTGTGACAACCCTTTCACACTAGTAGTGATGCTGAACTCTTCCCTTCTTTCTCATCATCTTCCTCACATCCAAAGCATTGTGTCTACACCACGGTTTCAGATAACCTCTTCTAAAGTGAGATTGTTTTAGCCAGAAAGGTAGGGAAAACATTCCCCAAAATATTTGCATTGCTAAGTATCTACAGTAAGTAGATTATAGTCAGAGACAATATGTAGAGTTTCAGGTCCACTGCCTTCTACATATATCTTCAACTTATAGACCATTCTGAATGTGATATACTCTCTATAGAATATATTTAAGGAGCTTTTACCCACAGTATCATCCTCTGTACAGTTCTAAGGCTTCTATTGTCATTGTAATTTATTTATTGTTTTTCTGCTTTCCAACTGCTTATTATCATTTAATAGCTTCTTGCTAACTGCCCTCTCTCTCTTCTCCTTATTTCTCCATAGTTCAAGTATGTCTATGTGACTAAGGATTCTCCTCATTTTCACAGAAAAATAAAATATTTTCTTCTTTATGTTCTGTTGCCTTTGCTTACTTAGACTGAGGATTATACAGTAAGTGATCCACAAGCAGGCACACTCCCAGAAACAGACATACCACCACCACCACTACCACCACAACCACCACAACCACTGTCTTAGTTACTGTTTTACTGCTGTGAACAGACACCATGATCAAGGCAGCTCTTAAAAGGACAACATTTAATTGAGGCAAGCTTACAGGTTCAGAGGTTCAGTCCATTATCAAGGCAGGAACATGGCAGTGTGCAGGCAGGCATGGTACAAGAGGAGCTGGGAATTTTATATCTTCATCTGAAAGCTGCTAGCAGAATACTGGCTTCCAAGCAGCTAAGATGAGGGTCTTATAGCCCACACCCACAGTGACACACCTACTCCAATAGGGCTACACCTTCTAATGGTGCCATTCCCTGTGGGAGCACATACAAACCATCACAACCACCACCAGAAACATGTATGAGTACTCTTCTCTCGATTACTCCTTCCCCGTACATGTCATTGCAAGTAGGCACCATGACACCATGGGCCAAGTTCCATGGACTTTGTTAGGCACGTGACTCCAACAACTCACTTGTTTTTACTGTTGACTTACATCATCTCTGACTAAGCCGATCTTAGTTTGACCTGGTCATGAGGAAGACCATCACACCTAAGGGAAAGAAATTCACACACTCGGTTTTTCATAATTCATACACATTCTTATGTATAAAATCTCTGTAACAGACTACATTTACTTGAATAAAAACTCATTTCCTTTGCTAATGTTTCATCTTTAATATCTGTATCACACAGGATTGTGCATGGGAGTGGATTTAAGCACCCTCTCTCTGCTGAAGCCAAGAGAAGTAGAGGAAAGAGGGAAACTTGGAGAAATGCCATGTTTTAATTGTAAAGAGAAAAGTAAATTCAGTTAGTGCTGGTTCAGAAATCTGGGTCAGGATTGTGAGAAGCCATTTTCAGTACATAATTTTTTTTCCAACTACACTTTTTCAATACTACATCAATAAAAGTTCCTCCCATCCCAACTTTTCTTTTTACTAAGTTTTTCTGGAAGATCACTAAAATAGAAATTATTTAGTTCAATACTTCCAAATTAAAGCTCTTTCTAGAAGTAAGGTTATATACTACTTGAGTTTAGTAATTTAGAGAAGAGTTCTGTTTCAACTACTAATGTCCTTTCCAATCCGTATTGTTTACTGCTCAGCATGACCTTTAGTACTTACTCAACAAAAGATAAATGAGGACTTACTGATATACCACTCCTTGGTAATTCCTGGGCCAACATCCATGAATTAAACATGATGCTTTCCCACATATAGATAAAAGGAACAGTAGGTAATGAAGGCAGATAAATCAAGAATGGCAGCTCTTCAGTCAGTGTTGTGAAGGAGGTGACACTGTGGTCTGGGAAGCAAGGGGCTTTTGTCCAAAATTAAAACTAGATGTAGAGGATCAAGAAGACAAGCTTTCCGTAGACTCTGCGAGATTTGAAGGTAAGTAGAAACCTGGTTGGAAAGGAGGAATAGGGAAGACAACAATACTCCTGGCAGGAGGAGCTGTAGCGTTTGCATGGTATGGCTGGAAAACAGGGGAGGCATAGTGAGCCTGCGCTGTAGAGGTAAGCGGGAGAATGGGTAGACATTATGGAAAGGCTATGGCTTTCTATCCTAAGACCACGGGAGCCCTGAAATGCTTCAGCATAAAAGTGACAACCACACTTACACTCTCAAAGATCACTTGATCTTCTATATAGAAATGGCTTAAGGACAGATAAGACCTCACTAATGAATATTTAACTAAGAGATCACTGCAGTAACACAAACAAAGGAAATGTTTTTGGATCACCTAGTGTAGTACCAAATTCAGAGAAGGGTCTCCATGAGCAAAGTCTGAAGTTGTATGATCTGATGACTGTTTGCGACATAGTTCATTCTAGAGTGACACTTAGTTCAAGACAGTGAAAGCTACTTGGAAGATTGATCCACTGAATAAATGAATGATTATAAATCTGTGGTAGACAACTGCAATATGATTTATATATGTCACTATTTTAGACTTGATATCAAGAAATAAGTCTGGGCTTAATACATAAACTTGAGAGTCATATATAGATAAATTGAATTTTATGGTTTTGTGGATGCCCATGTACAAGCCATGTATAGCATTTGTCTATTGCTCTACAATGGCACTGCCTTAAAGTAAAAGAAGTACACACTTGTCACCTGGATGCTATGCTTAGGGTCTCATTCTGTCCTTCGCTCTATTCCATGGATTAGAAGCTTGAGAGCTCTCATCTCCACACAGAGAGAATGGACCAAAGAATGTATACAAGGGGCAAAGCACTGGGTGTACCTCAAAAGTTTATCTGCCATGCCCTCACTGGTCTCTAGTGTCTTCAATATGAGCTATAATCTGCATTTATTTATTTATTTATTTATTTATTTATTTATTTTATAAATCAAACCATTCGTTTATATCTCAAATGATATCCCCCTTCCCAGTTACTTCTCCACAACCTATCCATCCCATCCGCCCCCTCCCCCCTCCCTTTGTCTCTATGAGGATGCTCCCCCACTGATCAACCCTTTCCTGCTCCACTGCTCAAGCATCCCCCTACACTGGGCTATCAAACCTCCACAGGACAGAGGGCCTCCACTCCCATTGATGTCAGACAAGGCCATTCTCTGCTACATATATATACGGAGCCATGGATTCCACCCTGTATGCTCCTTAGTTGTCGGTCTAGTCCCTGGGAGCACTGAGTGGTCCGGCTACCCAACATTGTTCTTTCTATGGGCTTGCAACCCCCCTCTGCTCCTCCAGTCCTTCTGCCAGTTCTCCCACTGAGGTCCCCAAGCTCAGTTTGATGGTTGACTGCAAGCAACCACATCTGCATTGGTCAGTTCTTTGTACACAGATAATCTATTTGTAAAGAAAGCACTGGTGGTTTCCTATATTTCAGTTACTTTTGCAATTTCTATGCATTTTACTTTCTTACAAAGCAACTGTTTCTTCTGTCAATGTTTTAATGTTTTCACTGTATTACTACCATTTATTTTACTTTACAATAATTACGAACCTGCAGGTTAGTCTGTTACAGGCTGGTCTAACATTATAAGCTTTTCAAGTGTTCATCAAGTTGCTTTTGTTTCTGTTGAATTTTACACATGACAGAATTTGTCTTCTGGTGGTTTGTAATTGTTATTGGTGGCCACAGCTCATGAGTATTCCCTTCACCCCTGTCCTGGAGTGGGTCTTTGCACAGCAAGTTATACACAGACCTTTTTGCTGGGAACTTGAGTTTCATATCTCTAATCTAGCCTACTTTCATATCCTCTGTTTAGATAGTCTCACAGCATCAGGGTTGTGAATTTAGCTTCCCCAACTGATTTTAGTGGGAGCTCTTCATAAATTGTCACTCAGCCGCCTCTTGAGCCTTAGTTCTTTGGCACCATCTCATAACTACTTCATGGCTGGGCAAAGATCCTCATCTTCAGCTTTCTGACATTTGAACAGTTCTCCCTTTACACTCTTACTTCCTTCTCTTTTTTTCTCTGACAAATTCCCTTCCTGAAACAAATAAAACTTCTCTAGGACCCTGCCCCAGCAAAAGTTTTTATATTCTTCACATCTCTGTCACTTCACTTTGGGCTTCTTTTTAGTGACCATAATGTGATCATCTAAGCCTACCCCCCCCCACACACACACACAAACAACACTCAACAATAGACTTCTCTAGGTCAAGGACAATCTAACACATCTGCCACAATAATAAGAGAATTATCACTTTACAATAACCATGGATCTTGAGAAGTAATATTACTTTCTTTTCGTGCTAGTTTGATTTTTAATGTGGATAAATGCTTTTTCTGAAATGAACCTTGCCATGATATTGTAGCAAGTGAGAACATGTGAAAGCTTTGATAATGCAAGTAAGGAGCTTTGCTTAAAGGCTTCAGTTCCTGTCATAAACCTCTTGAATATTATTCTCTAAGCCTTTAAGACTGAAAAATTCACTTCAGTTTTAGTGAACTGAGGACTGTATTGAGAAAACAAGCTGAACAAAATGAAAATCACTGGCGTCCTCTGTCCCCTGAGCTCCATTGGCCTATAGCCCATACATACTTCTGTTAATAATGCTCCACGGCTTGCTCTTTGTCATTCTGTCCAAATCTTAATAGTTAGTGCCCAAAGGTTGGTGTAATAGAAATGATTTTATCATCACCTGAAGGGGAAACTGAAATTTTAAGTAGGTCATATTAATTCCCCTGATCTCTATGCTGTCAGGTCACCTCTGAGGTCTAGGTTTTCCTTTTGGGCATCATATTCAAAGGAAAGCATCAGGAATGTCTAGGACTGAGCAAAGGGCATCTTAGACATAACAGAAGGAGAAAGGAATAGTTTCCCCAGAAAGGACAGGCTGAAGTTGTTACCACTCGAGTGGTAAGCGTAGGCTTGAGTACATCCAAACAGAAGAAATAAGGCACAGAAATATCATTTATAGGAAGATTTTGAGTCAGGATAAGCAAAAATGAATGAACATTAGAATTCTTTGGCAATGTTCCAAATTGATTTGCAGCAAAGTGAACTCCCACCCTAGAGAGCATCAAATAGAAACTGAGTAACGGGGGTCTTGTCGAGGTTCCTTGTGCATGGACTGGGAGAGCTGCACAGACTTGGCAGGTTCCTTAGCACCAACCACAAACGAATTCAGCACAACTAGTATGTGCGCATCATGAAAATCTGTCAAGGTTGCATTGTGTGTTATCTATGACAGCAAAATGGTGTAAGATGAGAACAGAAATTTTTACTCAACTAAAACTTGAGGGAAAGTGTATCTTGTCAGGCCAAATAGCCAACCCGAATCTCCTGACCCTTAGGGGAAAAGGAAGGCTGAGAAAGATACATCTGTGAATTTCAGGTCATTAACACATGGGATCAGGTTATAGCGAAGAAACGTTAGAGAAGGGGGAATCTCCTTTAGAATGTATTTTTAGGTACACTGATTTATTATGCTGGTTCCTTTGAAATCAAAACCCACCAGCATTGTCCATTTAACACCCCAAAGGCACCTTTTTACTCAGAGAAAACCCAGACTGAGCTGTAATGCTTCATATTCACAGAGGAGGTTTCTGAGCAAGGCTTGAGGTCTGCACTGTTCCACAATCAATCATTTTCAGGCAGAATCTGTGGTAGGACCAGGGCCTGGGGCCAGGAAAATATAGAGCCTTTGGAAAAGTTTATTTGAATGTTCTTTCGTTCTTAAATGAGTAGGTAAAAAAATAATGCTGTTAGAAAGATGTTCCATTGTAAAGTATAGGCAAGTACCTGTTGTAAAATTAAGTTAATGCTCATTTAACCATCATTGAAATTTCTAAAATATTGGCATTATAAATATAGTACATGAGCTTTTCATATCACCCAGTCCACTGCATATGTTTCTGATATCTGCTAGGATGCTGTTTCTCCTGAATTTTGAGTTATTTAATAAGAAATATTGTATTAAAGAGTTTAAAGGGACTTTAGCAACTATCAAATCTAAATTTTTATACAAAAGAATAATATGCTAAGTAAGAAACGGGAGTACCGAGATTAAGTTATAAAATGTCAAATGTAAGGCTGAGGAATTGGCACAATGGGTAAAAACAGTTCCTGCTCTTTCAGGGGACAAGAGCTCTGTCCCATCCCCTACATCTGGTAGCTCATAACTATAACTACAGCTCAGGGTAGC
Organism: Rhynchomys soricoides; assembly: GCA_019843965.1. Lineage (NCBI taxonomy): Eukaryota > Metazoa > Chordata > Mammalia > Rodentia > Muridae > Rhynchomys > Rhynchomys soricoides. The sequence continues at coordinate 6,530,907 of JADRCH010000079.1, read as the reverse complement.
AGGTGGTTCTTTCTGGCCTCTACCAGAACCCCAACACATGTGAGCATATGTATACACACACACCTTTATAATATCAGGTCTCCCAACCCACTCTTCAATAATATTCTTTCCTTCCCTATACTGACACAATAAATCATTTCTTCCAGTCAGGTTGCAAATGGGGTTCTCCCTGTAGCCTAGAACACTGTACTGTCTCTACATATTGGACTAATCTTAAAGAATAAAAACATTAAACCCAATCAACATTGATTCTATGTTCATGAAAATATAATCAGTTTAAAGATATCAAAACATCTTGAAGGTTGATACCATGAAGCTTGTCAAACATTATTATTTTATATTTTGGAGGATGATTTTTACTTTTTATGTATGTTCAGAAAACACAACAGTGTGCATTTAACCCAGTTTACTGGACAGTTATTTGGCTTTTGCCTTTTTCAGCTTGGCAATGCGAGCCACAGATTTTGGCCCAGGACAATGCCTCCCCAGTGGTGCAGATCTCATCATATCTGTTATTGTAATTGGTTCTGTTAGTTTCCAAATGCTTAACCAGAGCTCCTCTGTCTTCCCAGTTAACCTGTGTGAGTGGTACAAGTCTTTCTGTGTACCAGTGGCTGAGTTTGGCCTTCCAGTTGATGATGTAGATGTATTGGGAAAGATACATTACACGGCCCCTATCTTGTGACACAGGGTAGGCAGGAAGATCATCAGTTCAATGGGGTCTACATCATGAAGAAACAACATGAATTGAACCTTCTTGTTCTTCAGCAAGGTGATGTCTTTATTGACCTCTGCTCAAGGGACAGGTCTCTCTTTGTGGGGCGGCCCCCTTTGCCACCATCTTTTGTCTTAGTATGGGCCTGCAACCTTTGCTTCTTCTCCTTCTTTGCCTCTGGCCTGTATTTGTGGGCAAGCTTAAGCTACTGGGTAGCTGTTCACTTGTCCAGGGCCTGAGTGAACAAGTTAATAGCAGGAGGTACTTTGAACAACTCTTGGAGAACGGTCCTTTGTTGGCTGCAGGCTGATGTAGCGGGGTCGTTTACAAATGGAATGGGGCCTCTTTGGGGATGGATATTCTGTCCAATACTAAAGTAGTTGTTAGGCCTTTTCTCAAACAACGGATTCACCAACTTTTTGGCCTCCTGCTTCTTCATGAGTGCAGGGTCTAGGGCCAACTTCTTCCTCAGGTCGTTAGACTTCTTGCTCAGTTGGATGAGAGAGCTCCTTTTTTTTATCTTAAAATCCTAGAAAGTCAAAAAATAAAGCTTAATCTAGCTTAATGTTCTAATAGAAGGTGAGGAGATACAAGAGATGCAGGAAACCCTCATACCATTTCTTTCGTAAATAGTCACGACTTTATGAGACACATTATAATATCCATCTTAAAGATGAGGAAAATGAGATTCAGAAGGGTAGAGCGTCTGGTCTAAGGTTACAAGGCAAACAGATATTAGAACAAGGCTTAGCATCTGGGAATGTTTGATAGCAAGCCACAAATCTCCCTACTGTGCACCACTGCCTACCTATAGCTTGGGGTATTGAACGTAAGGGCTCACACCTGCTAAGTAAGTACTCAATCTCTAAGATATATCCCATGGTCATTTTTTAGTTTTTATTTCTTTTAAAAGAGGGTCTCACTACATTTCCCAAATCGGTCTTTAATTCACTCTGTAGCTCAGACAGACCTTGAACTTATGATCCTACTGCCGTTCAATTTGTGATCCTCTTGGCCTGTTACTTAACTGAGATCCCAGACCTAAACCACTAGCCTGGCTTTGCCGTACACCCTATAGTTTGATTTCTAAGTAAGTTACTCCCATAAACTTGTTTATTTGCAACTAATTTGTATTAAATAACTGAAGCATAAAAGAAGAAAGCATGCTTAACCACAAACTTTATAATTTGGAATTTAGAAAGGCATAAATGGGGTTTGTATATAGAAAATTTTGAAGAATTCCACTTTCTTCCACTAAAACATGCTGCAAAAATATAGAAATGGGAGAGATTCTGCTGCAATTGGAAATAATCAGTATAAACACCTACCACAAACTGTTTTCAGTTTAAGAAAGATCGAATTTGTAACTCCCCAAATTTTTCCATCTTATAGAAATCCGGCGAGTGGTTTTTAATCCTCATTTTACAGTGAACAAATGGAATATAATGGGGGTGTGTACCTTACTCGTGTTTGTGAAGTTGGGGAACATTATGCCTGTGGGGTAATCAAACTATTTCCAAATTTCATGTTCAAGAAAGAATTGTGATCTCTGAGCTGAGACCCAGGAAATGGACCACAGTGGGAGGAGTATAGATCCCTGACACTGTGAACTAGACAGGGTGGCAATGTTGAACCCTTTTCAGTTCAGCCCCAAATCTTTGTCCCTGTTTGTATCTGTTGTCAGATTTCCAGAAGGCACAAGGAAAAAAGACTGTATGGAAAAGGGTGCCAGTGCCAAGGAAAACAAAATGGAAGAGCCAGGAGGAGGGAACAGACACACCTAATGGCGAAGTCCGTCTTTATCCTAGCTGCACAAAGCATACAAAGAAATTAATGGACAGGGTAATCATAGAAAACTTTGGAAGCCTCAGAATTTGAGGATGTGAGCATTTGTGGAGACCCAGGAAGCACAGCAAGTGGTGGGAAAATCCCCCTCACATAGTAAAAGTAAGTGTATCGAAGATATTAACCCACGAGAATGAGGCAGAAAATAAAAATTAACGTAGCAAGGACACGGAACCATTTATGAGTGACAGAATCATAAATCGTTTCTGAGAGGATAGAGTTGTGCTTAATTGCTGAGGCTGATGTCAAGGGCAATGCTGACTGGCCCACATCCTCAGGCGCTTCCTGCAAACAGAGCCCTGGCCAGTGGCACCACGATCTGAGGCTGCATGGCGATGTCTTGTGCTCTAAATTTGGCCTGCAGAAAGAAACACCCAGAATGACATTCTCTTCAAATTATAATTTGAAAGAAGCACTGTCACTTATCCCAGAGTTGTCACTAATTAGTATTCAGGAACAAGTAAATATAGCACTATATACCTGTCCAAAGAGGACACACAGCCAGCAGGTACATCACAAGATGTTTAGCATCACTAATCGTAAGAAGAGTATAAATCAATACCACAATGGGATATCACCTTATACATGTTAAGTTGGCTATTACTAACCAAACAATGGATAGCATGTGCTGGTTAGAATGGAAAGAAACTGGAACCCTTAAGCATGTACTTCTGAGAATGTAAAAATGGTACAGCCACCACAAAACATTAAAAACATAATCATCATTATTCATTAATTACATTATTAAAGGAATGCCTCTCTATAATTCTGCCTTTATCCCCACCAATACTTTTTCCTCACAACTTCAGGCAATTGTGTTTCAACCCCAGCGAATCCATTGAGTGGAACCTGTCTGTGCATGGTTGAAAGACAACCTATCAGGGTATGGTTAGTCAGTCCCTCAAGGAAGGCCTGACTCTTTTAAGAAAACTAACTCTTCTTCCCTAAGCCAGCACTTGCCAGTAGCTCCTCAGGTAGGGACGGGACATCATAAGTCCCTCCTCTGTTCAAACTGGTATTTTGGGTGGCTTGACCTTGCGCAGATCTTGTGCATACAGTCTCAATCACAATGAGTTCATTACAACAGCATCGTCATATTGGCAAATTCTATTTTGCTGCAGATGTCCACTCCCTCTGGCTTTTACAGTCTTTCTGTCTACTCTTCCTCAATCATCCCTGAGCCTTATGGGAAGATGACATAACATAAATGTCTCATTTAGAGGTAAATACTCCACAATCTTTAATTCTGTTTATGTTGACAGATGTGGGTATCTGTATTGATCAACATCTACTGCAAAGATAAGCTTTGATGAAGATTAAGGAATGCACTAATATATGGGTATACATATACTAACTCAGGATAGAGTTTATTGCTATGCCCATTTAGAAGAATAAAAGTATTATGCTCTTTCCCAGTGCCTATGACCTAGACAGGTAGAAGTTTGGTGCCCAGTTAACAATACCAGAATTTTATATGTGAAGGCCAAAAGACAACTTGCAGGAGACTGTTATTTCAATTCATCATGTGGATTCCAGGGATTGAACAAAAGTTGTCAGAATAGGTAGCAAGTATCTTTACCTGCTCACCATCTTTCCAACCCTATTTCCCTGATTTGTTGCTTTATGAGAAATGTTGGCATTGATATTATCGCTCAGAAATAAGAGTTATGATCACTCAACCCGGAACCTTACTAGTATGCAACAGATGCATGGTAAAGTGAAAGTGCTACTTTCTAACAAGGCTCCTCCTTCTCACATGTACTGTTTGTGTGGTGACCCACCAAGTGGGTTACTTGTATGAGCATAGGTGTGAGATTATTTACTAGAGTGTGGACAACTGATCAGTTTGCTCTACCACCAAAGAAAAGTAAACACCATTCCTCCCAGCAAACAATAACTTCCAGTAGACCCTCAGGGAGCACTGGAGCCTCATAAGCTCCTCCTGCATCATGATGATATGTTGAAGGGCTCGGTCTGTGCAAGCCTAGTTTGTAACACAAACTACACCATGAGTACAAGGGTTGTGTCATATTTAACAGATGCCTATTTGATGCACGTCTCCCCATTCTCTGGTTAATAATTCTTTCCACCCTTTCTTCTGTGATGTTCCCTGTGCCTTAAAGGGAGAGACATAAATGTCCCCTTGGGCGTTCCTCCATCACGTATCCTTTTACACTCTGACAAGTAATGATCTCTGCATTAACCACCGATTGCTAAGACAAGGAGCTTCCATATTGAAGACTGAGTGCAGCGCTAATCTATGAACCTAAATCTAGTGTTCATAAGATACTGTAAGACAAAAATTTAGAAAAACAATAAGAGTGGATTATTCTGGGGCCTATGATCCCACTAACCACAGACTCTCGACAAAATTTACAGTACCAAGCATGAAATCCTTCCTTTGGAGCAGGTCTCAAATGGAATCAGAAAGAAGTTGGCTGTCCCCATAATAAGCATGGCACTACTAGACCTAAGGCACATTTTTCCTGGTTAGAGTTTGGCCGTATGCAATTCTAAACCCTCATAGCTCTTAGAGATTAGAGTCGGATATGACCATTGATAACTTTTTTTTCCCCAGCAACCTGTATGGCACTCTCTAGTACCATGAACATTACCTGCAGTGAAGAAAGAATTCCCATCACAGTACCAACTGATTTTTCTGTGTAGATATTTATCTATGTAAAACTGTATCTATGTAGTATCTTTAGCCTTAGGCTTTTATCATCAAGGTCTGGTGGGCATCCAAGAGCAATCGGTATAGCTTGAGTATTGTTTGGTAGAACCTTTGAGGTCTCCCTGGGTGCCATTAATGTTATGTAATGTGAACTTTAAAAATTACTTATATTGATTTTAGGAAATGAAGCCAAAGATATTAAATCTTGCTTTTATCATTTTTGAAAGAACAAATTGGATAGAAAACTAGATATGTAGTAGGAATTTAACATTTCAACTATTATAAATACCAAAAGAACTGATCTGTGGCGATGGAGAAAAGACTCAATAGTTAAGACCTCTACTCCTTTGCTCCTACAGAGATCTTAAGTTCAGTTTCCAAAACTTAATGTAACCCAAGCTCCAGGGGATCTGACACTTAGCTTTGGCCTCCGTTGGCATCTACATTCAAATGTGTGCATGTGTGCACATGAGTGCGCACGCACACACAAACACTTTCTAAAATAAAATAATTTTTTAAAATACAACTGATGTAAGATTGCTAATTATAATCACTTAAAACCTTTATGCTCATAATAGTTATTTTTGGACTAAAATAAATGTATATATATATATATATATATATATATATATGTGATCTTCATCTTCATAAACTGTGAAAGAAATTTTTATTTAAAAGGACAGTCATTCTATGATGAATTTTTTTCACTCAGTTGTTAGTATAGCTTAGTTTCATTTGAATTGCTTTAATCTATTTAAAATTAATTACAAGTTCTCTTTATGCCTTATAATTGTGGCACCAGAGATCGATAAAGAAGAATCATAAGCTTAAGGCCATATTGAACTACAGGCAGTTCAGAGTCAGTTCAGGCTGTAGAGAAAGACCATCCAAAGACTAAGCAAAAAAAGAATAAAAATAGAGAAAAAAGACGAAACGTAAAATAAAAAGCCATTAAAAGACCAAATTTATACAGAGAAGGAGCACCATATACAAGTACAACATTTAAAAACAGAAGAGTCTTTTGTATTAAATTCTGTTCTTATTATTTTTGTAAGAACAAATTGGGTTGCTCTTTTTCTTTTTTCTTTTTTTTTTTATTAGTGAAACTTTTTTTGATACTTTCTTTACATTTCAAATGTTTCCCCCTTTCCAGATTTCCGCTTTGGAACCTCCTTATTACCTTCCCCCTCCCCCACCTCTATGAGGGTATTCACCCACCCACCCACCCACCCAGTCTCTTCTTCCCTCCTTGGCATTCTCCTGTATTGGGGCATCTAACACCCTCAGGCCCAAAGGCTTCTCCTCCCTCTGATGGCTAACAAGACCCTCCTCTGCCACATATGTGGCCAGCACCATGGGTCCCTCCATGTGTATTCTTTGGTTGGTGATCCAGTCTCTGGGAACATTGAGGGTCAGGCCAGTTGACACTGTTGCTCCCTCCATGGGGCTGCAAACTCCCTCAGCTCCTTCAGTCCCTTCTCCAAGTCCTCCATCTAGGACCTTACACTCAGCCCTATGGTTGTTGTGAAGTGACTCTTGGGTATTCCGAACTTTTGGGCTAATAACCACTTATTAGTGAGTACATACTGTGTTCATTCTTTTCTCACCTAAGTTTTTTTTTTTTTCTTTTTTTTTTTTATTTATTTATTTATCATATTTTATTTACATTTCAAATGTTTCCCCCTTTCCAGATCTCCCCTCTGGAACCTCCCCATTCCCTCCCCCCCACCACCACTATGAGGATATTCTCCAACCCACCCCCCCACCCCACCCCCCACCCACTCTCGTCTTCCCTCCTTGACATTCTCCTATACTGGGGTATATAACACCCTCAGGCCCAAGGGCCTCTCCTCCCCCTGATGGGTAACAAGACCCTCCCCTGCAGTCTTTGTGGCCAGCACTATGGGTCCCTCCATGTGTATTCTTTAGTTGTAGGATCAGTCTCCAGAAGTATGGGGGGTCAGGCCAATTGCCAGTGTTGCTGCCTCCCTGGGGCTGCACACTCCCTCAGCTCCTTCAGTCCTTTCTCCAAGCCCTCCATCTGGGACCTCATACTCAGTACTACTGTTCCTGCGAAGTGACTCTTGGGTATTTCAAACTTTTAGGCTAATAACCACTTAACAGTGAGTACATACCATGTTCATTCTTTTGTGACTGTGTTACCTGGCTCAGAATGATGTTTTCAAGATCCATCCATTTGTCTACGAATTTCATGAAGTCATTGTTTTTAATAGCTGAGTAGTATTCCATTGTGTAAATGTACCACATTTTCTGTATCCATTCCTCTGTGGAGGGACATCTGGGTTGTTTCCAGCTTCTGGCTATTATAAATATGGCTGCTATGAACATAGTGGAACATGTGTCTTTATTACATGTTGGAGCATCTTCTGGGTATATGCCCAGGAGTGGAATAGCTGGGTCCTCAGGCAGTATTATGTCCAATTTTCTGAGGGTCTGCCAAACTGATTTCCAGAGAGGTTGTATCAACTTGCATTCCCACCAGCAATGGAGGAGTGTTCCTTTCTCCACATCCTCACCAACATCTGCTGTCACCTGAGTTTTTGATCTTAGCCATTCTGACTGGTGTGAGGTGGAATCTCAGGGTTGTTTTGATTTGCATTTCCCTGATGGCTAAGGATGTTGAACATTTCTTTAGGTGCTTCTTGGCCATTTGAGTTTCCTCAGTTGAGAATTCTCTGTTTAGCTCACTTTCCCATTTTTTGATAGGGTTATTTGTATCTCTGGAGTCTAGCTTCTTGAGTTCTTTGTATACATTGGATATTAGCCCTCTATCAGATGTAGGATTGGTAAAGATCTTTTCCCAATCTTTCGGTTGCCGTTTTGCCCTAATTACAGTGTCCTTTGCCTTACAGAAGCTTTGTAATTTTATGAGGTCCCATCTGTCAATTCTTGACCTTAGAGCACAAGCCATTGGTGTTCTGTTCAAGACAATTTCCCCTGTGCTCAAGTGTTCGAGACTCTTCCCTACTTTCTCTTCTATTAGATTCAGTGTATCTGGTTTTATGTGAAGGTCCATGATCCACCTGGACTTGAGTTTTGTGCAGGGAGATAGGAATGGATCAATTCGCAATCTTCTACATGTAGACCGCCAGTTGATCCAGCACCATTTGTTGAAGATGCTGTCTTTTTTCCACTGTATGGTTTTAGCTCCTTTGTCGAAGATCAAGTGACCATATGTGTGTGGATTCATTTCTGGGTCTTCGATTCTATTCCATTGATCAACCTGCCTGTCACTGTACCAATACCATGCAGTTTTTATCACTACTGCTCTGTAATACAGCTTGAGGTCAGGGAGGCTGATTCCAAATTGGGTTGTTCTTACAGAAATTGCATTCGCCATGTTTATTTGAGAAGTCTACTCATGACAGTTCCACTGTCTAGTTTCAGAACCATGATTATAGCTACTTCCATGTATGTCTAATATTCCCTTTACCGTACTATTTGACTAAATTATAAGGGAAAATTAAATTGTTTCTATATATCTTTTTCAATTTGATGAAGCTCATATTGGTGCCTGATAGATGAATAAAATCAATTCTAGTTGATACCTAACATTTGGGGGAAATATATCTTGGAACTAGGGCTGGTGAGATGGCTCAGTGACTAAATTGCTTGGCATGCAAGCAAGAGATCAGGGGTTTGGATCCCCAGTACTCGTAAATGCCTGATTGGCTTGTCTACCTGCCTGTAACTCTGGCCTCAGAAGGACAGGGGATCCATGGAACAAACTAGCAAGACTAGCCACACACATTTAACAGACTCTGGGTTTGGCTAAGAGATGTTGCCTCAAATACAAGGCTATAAGCAACTAAGGAAGATTCTGGCATCAACTTTTGACCTGCACATTCACACTCGCACATACATAAACAGGCATACACACATTGATGCTCACATCACACACATTCACTTGTAGAGAAGTAAAAGGACAAACAAACAAAAATCCTCAATATGTTCCTTTGAATTTTCAACAGCCAATCTCAGTTTGGAAAAATAGCGAATACTAACAAATAATTAACTTATTGATAAAATGAGTGCCTTTATAATAAGCTCAAATGAGAAGTACAGGGATGTTTCTAGCCTTAACATCCATGTCTTTGTGTTGAGATTCCTCACTGTTATTAAATTAAGGTAAAAATAATAATATATAATAAGTGCAGAACAGTGATCCACTTTCCTTTCCAGAAAAAGGCAAGGCTTGACCAGGAGTGACCTCTTTACTATGACTGTGCCTTGGGAGTCAATGAAGCAACACTGCCCATCAGAGTATCATTGCCACCAAAGATTTAAACTCTTAGAAATTACATTGTTCATGTTGAATTAAAGTTTCTTATAGATGTCTTTGTTCCAGAACCAATCCCAGAGGAAATTTAGACTCATAAGGCATAGCTTGTGACATAATTACAGATACCCAAGATCCTTTCAGACATCTAACTCAATTTTCTCTACATTTATAAGAGCATTTCATTATATCAGTGGATGGGGTTGCTCGAAATCTTGGGGATTTGGAAAGAGCAAGGTAATTTCTCTTAATAGTAATATATATATTATATATTATATATTATTATCATATAACTATTATATATATTATCATATATAATATAATATTCTCTTCATAGTAATATATATAGTAGTATAATATATTACTATGAATAATATATATATATATCATTAATATACATATGTAGCTCTTTAATCCACCTGCTGTAAACCAGTAAGAGCCAAGTAGCATGGCACCTTTGAAAGCACGTGGTGCCCATTGCTGTTCATAAAATCTTTGTTTCATTCTTCTCTGTTGTGTGAAACATATTTGTCTTCAAAACCTTCCGATAAAGAATTTTTTGTTCAGTTCCTGCCATCCCCCATTTGTAGTGTCTGTTCCTCGAGCAACTAAAACACTGCTCGTGTGCATTTTACCATCAGAGATGCCTCAATTTGAAGAGTGTTTAATGTGAACCGTTATGTACATTTATTTTAATATCTATACAAGTCTTAGGAAGTAGTCATCCCCCTTTACTGATGGGAACCCAAGGACACAATGAAATGTTTTCCTTATCCTTGCAAATGAAGATCAACCAACCAGATCTTTAAAATGGCATATCAGTGTTTATTGCAGGAATGAAGAGAGGGATGATGGGAATGTGGTATCTTGGAAGAAGAACATGTAACCTTGCTATGGTAGGAGGGCAGAAAAACCTCACACAGAGGATATTTAGTCCAGGATTTCAATAATGAAGAGGCATTTTCTTTACAAAATAAAAGCACATTTCCCTTAATATGCATTTTTTGTCTTGTATAATTCTCTGTTTTCAAAGAGTGAATTTAAATTGTTTTTCACTGAAAAAAATAAGTTCCAAATAAAATCCTGCTCCTGTTATCAGAGAGCACTCAGAATGCCTGTAGTCCTGGAGCCTCATAATGTTTATAACGGAGCTTTGCCTTGATTGATGGTTTAGTTCTCTCTGTAACTGTGTTTTATTTCTGAGTTTAGGGAAGGGAAAGCCTGGGAGACAACCATTAAAGCCATTGACTTCCTTAGGGATCATGGAACAGGCTTTATAGAGTGAAGTGAAGGACTAAACTTTACAGCACTGGGCTGAACTCCCTCAGCACCAGGACAGAGTGACATGCCAAGCAAAAGCAAGTGGCTGTGGGACAAACCAGAAAAAAAAAAAGCTGGTTGTGTCCATGGGCAGAAAGAGCACCAAAGTCTCCAGAGTCTCAAGATCTAGGGGCTGTGGCTGGGGACTTCTGCCTTTGCACCAAATGTGCCGTAGTAAGTCCAACCCTGACCGTGTTCCACAAAGCTCATGGTCAGAAAAGACCCACACAACCCTGCCCAAGTGCTCTCTCCTTTCTAGATTCAGCGTATCTGCAAAGCACTGTGCCATCCGCTCCCATCTCCTCTCACCAAGCCATCCTCATTCTTAGCTGTCTGTCCACATTTACTGCTCCCTGGGGGGACTCGCTGACATTCCGGGCTGCAAGACAGGAAGTCCGACGCCCTGTCCTTTCATATGGCCCATGACGACGCTGGGAGCGGCTGGAGTCTTCTCCGTTCCCTTACAACCTAGAGAATGAAGCATCTTCCCAAAGTAACCATTCCAACATGTTTGTCTCTTCAGTTCCTCTGGTAATGGGAATCACATGGGGAGAGAGGAAGGAAGACAGAGAGAGTCCATGAAATATAATACATGAGTTTTATCACAGTAGTTTCAAGGAGAGTATAATCTCTCTTTAAAGAAAACAGTGATTACACAACATACCTCTAAACAATCCCTAATGTGTGCTTCTGAGTCGAAGCACAACGTAAATTCGCAAAAGCCCAACTAATGAGAGTGATTGCATCAGGAGACATTTTCATAGAGGATCTGGGAATTAAGTTAGAGCCTGAGCTACAAGAAGGAATTTTACAGGAGAGAAAGCAGGATCACATTCAAGAGAGGGGAAAACGTCCTTAGTGAAGAGATCCTAGGGGTAATGTGAGGAGCAGGGTTAGACAGGCGTGAGTGGGACAGCAAAGTTGGGAAATAAGATGTAAGCTCAAATAAACGAAGGGTCGGACCAGATTGAGGCAGTAGCTGCTCGAGCTTCTGTGGCCATCGGGTCCCCCCGGAAGGATCTCATACCCCTGCCATTTAGGCTGGTGCCACATCTTCCTATAATAATTCCTTTGGCTTGCAATTTTTTTTGCTGGCTGCCAATCACTTTCTAGTTAGAAAGGGATCCCTCTGTGCTGGAGAGATGGCTCATCAGTTAAGAGCATGGGCTGATGTACATAGGAGATAAAGAAAGAGAAACCACTCAGCTGCATAGAAATCCTGCCAGGCCGAAGGGTACTGAAGAGGTCAGGGTTTGAGTGTGGATTATACGTGCCACAGGTTACCATGGCATTACAACAGCCTAACAGGATTCTGAAAAATTCTTAAATGTCACACGTACATATCTACTCTTAGGTCATGATTTGCTACTGAGAGAAACAAGTCTGTAACTATATGGATGAGATAAAATTATTTGCAGTTAAAAAATATCTTCATTTACTTTATTCTTTCTTCCACCTCCTGAAGCTATCCTCAGACGGATGAGATGGGTCAGAATTGCTCCCAACGTGCGACTCAGGGATCCATGCTTTGCTGGCACACCAAAGTTTAACCATCTTCCCAAGGTCCCATCTATACCATAACCTTAGGGTTTGTTCATGTTTCAGCCCATAAGCTTTAAGGGGAAGTGAACACATATCACAACAGGACCTTCCCAGCCCAAATTTTAATTTTGCTGAGGAAAATTTTTCTTGCCATTTTTTTGTTACTAAATCTTGCTTTAAACCTTTTTTTAAAAAAAGTTTTACTTGAACACTTTGTAAAGTTATTATTTGTTAAAGTTTTAGGACATGATGCTGTCTATTTTTCTCAAAGGACCCAAACTAGTTTTGGCTTGGGAAGTTTTAGATATAATCAGATTAAGTCTTCCTTCAGGAAAAAAAAAAAAAAAAAAAGAGCAAATTTCCTGTATCCAAACACTAAAAAGAGTCTCAGGGGTAATAGACCGATGCACTTTTTACCCATCACCCTAAAGAGCACAACAGTGAGAAAGTATGTTTACTCACTTGAGAAAATGGCCCTGTTGGGTACTGAGCAGAGAGTGGTTAAAACATATCTATTTTCAGAGCCTAGAGAACCATAGATTATGAAGCCGAACCCTGGCTGCCCTAGGAGAGTAGGCCCAGGCACAGGAGACCCTGCTGACTCCAGAAGCAGGAGCCCCGGGTTCTTCTGGGTGTCTTTTCTTGCAAAGAGATGTATGTGATGTGTATTCAGTGCTAAGAAGTGTCCACCCTCTGGTCTCCCCTTCAGTACTAGCCATGGGGTGCCCATGCCCTTTCAGCTTTATATACAAAACCAAGGCTTCAAATTCATGTAGCCCATCTCCAATATGTAGTTCTGGGCTTTGGATTTATACAACGAAACATTTAGAGGTTGTTTCTAGTAAAGTGCCGCAGTAGAAAGTTCTCGAAGAGTTGACATTTCTTAAGTCAAAGTGAGTTTTTAAGTATATGTCCTTATATATACAAAAAAAACCCCAAAAACTAAAACCTGTGTATTTCATGAAGCCAACAATGCAGGGAATTCTGTGGAAACTTTGGAAGAGCTCAAGAGGCAAATAAGCAACATGAATGTGAAAGAGACTGCGGAGTTTGCTCTATGCCCTAGTGGGGTCTGGTATCTAGTTATTTTTACCATTAAGTCCTGTGTATGCAAAAACTAATTATTATTGGAAGTATGTAAATTATCCTAATTTGCAGTTTCTTAAGGTTGTAGGTTGCATTTGTTTGACTGCTTTAACTGCTTTACCACTTAGTTACACATATAAATACTGTTAAATTGTAGACTCTAATACAGGCACTTTAATTTAAAATTTTATTTTCAGAATCTTTAGTAAATGACAGTGCATCAGACTCACCCTGGGAAGTGAGCTCAAGAAATGTGTGTGATCGTTTAATTGGTGACCTGACTTGAAGCAGAAGTGGAGCATTTCACAGGATCCCACCATGGCAGGCGAGGACAGTCAGCCTCCTTCTGATGGGAAACCTATTTGTAGGAAGAGGCATTGTGACATGGGACCGTCACATGGTGCTGCTCACATGTATAAATGTTGTGAGTGAAGAACTGGCCCATGTCTGGGTGTCAGTGTACACAGTACGGTTAGTAATCCAGAGTATAACAAAGACACCATCATCTACCCCACTCCCTCTTCATTCACCAAAGGACTGCAGATTTTAGTTATAGTCAGTCTTGGTTCAGATGTAGCAGTAGATCAGATCCTACACAGAGATCAGACAACCCTCTCCTCTACGTGGCCAGCACAGAGAGCTTCTGCCAGTATATCAGGAACCGCTCTTTGTTTATGCTGAGAAGTTCCACTTGAGTTTACAAAGCCATCTCATTTGTCAGCTCAGTTCACAGTAACTTGAATGAATGACTGCAAAGCAGTACAAGAGGCTTGACTAGATGGGACGTGAGCAGAGGGAACTAAAGTGTGGGATTTTAGTCAAGCGGGGTGCATGTCTACAGCCTCCGCATCAGGAGGGTCAAGAATTCAAGGCCAGCCTGAGTGTGAGGACAAAAGTAAAAATTTAAGAAGTGTGTTGTTTGCTATACGCTTCCAAATATAGCTGCATATGGACCTTGAAGATCTATTGTCGAGAGTGTTCTGTGAAATGAATCACAGAAGCTCGAGGATAGAATTCAATTTTTTTGCTACAGAAATTTAAGTGTTTTCTTCTGAATTAAACAGTTAGACCCTTACATATTTTATACATCTGATACTGTCTTCCTTGATTCTGTAAAGGACGATGTAGAATAACCTTATTTTGTCTTTCTGTGGCACTGTTACTACTGCAATGAGGTTGTTTAGGTGTATTGTAGGGAGCACTGTGCCAGCATCCTTATCAAATGAATTCACTGCTTTTACATAGTTTATACTTGATGGATAATAATGCTTCTAGACTTTATATACTTAATAACACTGGTATATGTTACCTACTTTATAACTAATAAGACATATATTTTACATGTAATGAAATGTGTTCATGTTTTCCCATAAATAATATTCCAGTCTCCTTTTTAACGTTCCAGTTACAAAAAAAAAAGGAGCTCCCATATAATGGTTTGGAAACTCTACTGAGTGTCTCAAAGGGAATATAACAGCATTACCCTTTTCCCATGATCTTGGAGACCTTAAATCTTTTCCACATTGGGTCAAGTGTCAAAGGCACTCTTAGCTTGCCCTAAATGTGCTTCTTTGTCCTAAAACCATAGTAAAGCACTGAAGTCAGTCAGAGGCAAAGGAACCATGTGTTTTGAGGAATCAGATATAAATGCTATGACATCCAAGAGGATTAATTGCCTTTCTCAGGACATTGGGAAATGGATGTATAATTTTTAATTATGCATAAGTTTCAAACTTTCCATCAAAGTCAAATTATGCTGATGTTAGTCAAACCTACTATCGGCATTGATTCAAGAACCTGCTGATGGAGTGAAAATACACAGAAACTTGTTAACAACAGGTACAATTATCTGCAGCTCAGCAAATAGTGCCAGAGTGGCATGTAATATGCTGAGCTCAGACAGCCATGGTGAATGAAGATCTCTTTCTTTGCTTCACCGTTAGTATTTACCGTTGGAAGCAATACATGGCTGCAATCTAAGTGCTGCACCTAAAAAGCGAGCTGATGGCTTGATACTTTGTTTCCTGACACTGTGAACAGCTATCTTCTTAACCACCGCCTGCTATGCTGTGTTAAGACTGAGAGCAGCACGGAGCTGTTGTCTGCAAGCAGCCACCCTGGAAGATTTTCTGCATTGTTTAGTTGTTTTGTTTCTTGATAGACATGCTGGGTGTTAAAAACAGAGGACTGAAAGTTGTGAATTATGGGTCTCTTTCTTTGTTCATCTGCTGAGTATTTCAGTGCAACACACACACACACACACACACACACACACACACACTGTAGACACCTTCGTTCCCAGTCACCAACTGTATACTAGACACCTTCCTAGAACTCATAAAGAAAACCTCCCCACCCATTAGCTTGTTCTACTGAAGCTTGTTCTCATATGTAAAACCCTAAAAGAATTCAGAAAACATTGACAAGCCAGGAAACATGACTAACTATGAAAGTATTCCACATAAGAAGAAACTTGAACAACCATGCCACCATGTAAATAAGCCAAACGCTGCTAACGACTGAAATTACAGGGTAGATTGGGGCTTATATTCATTTGGTTTCCTGCAGAGGATGCAGCTGTGTGTGATTGAACACACTCTGTAATTTGAATACCAAGTTTTCAGATTGCCAGCTGTGTGACTCTGGATAAACTGTTTAAATAACCTTTAAGCAGTGTCTACATTATTAAATTGTGAAAATTTAGATTCGATGGCATGCAAAAATGCCAGAACATATTAAATCCTTAATGTGTAATTAATTTTCCCCTTTCCTCATACCACCCTTTAGTTCTGAAGTACTTCATGGGTAACTTCATTGTCAAAAATGAGCTGTATGTTAGAAAGTTGAATCACCTGGACCGAATGCACTAGTAGCCAAAGATGTAGATGTCAATTTTGTAGTAGAAATACCATACTTATTCTAGGCTCCTGAAACTAGGAAAATGACCCTTAAAATAATAACAAACAAATATTAGTAAAAGTGGGCAATGAAACTGAGTGACCAGTAAGTAAAATCCACTGAAGTATTAAAAACTTCTTTTTACATCATCGTGGTTTCTGCTCGTGTGGACCACACAAAGAGGACTTGAGCTGAGGCTCCCTTTCTCCTATGGAGATTTCAGCTATCCTATCCCGCTGTTGTTCAATCACAGCAGATGGCTTCCTTTTACACCCAGTGCTGTCAGTGGAATGTAAATGTGTCTCCTCGAAACACTGAAAATACCGAGGCTGTGTGTTTAATCTGCGCTGTGCAGGCAGAGTGACCCTGAAAAGAACACGAGCTCCCAGCACGTTTGGAGAGTTGGCAGGGATCCTGGTAAACAGGATTGGGGAGGATTTTTCAAGGTGGTGACTAATCACTGATTTCTTCCTGGGGTTCCTAGCCCAGCCACATCCCAGAGATGAACAATCTAAATGGTGACTGAGTTGAAAAATTACAGGACCCAGGGAAGCTCGCTCTAAATGGGTAAATGGGTGTGATCTAAGGTTTGGGAATCATTCGGAGCATGAATTAATTCTAGGTCCCTTTGAGAGGCTTAAGAAAACAAAAGCTCCCCCAGATTTCAGATCATTTAACATAGGAAAGGTAATATTCTTTTTTTAACAATTATTTCAAAATTCTGGGGGGCTAGAGGGCGGGTGTCAAATATTGGCATGCTGCAGATAGGAGAAAATGTTTTTAGCAATAAAGTTGTCTGGGAAGAAAATCCTGTTTTGAGAATATTACTAGCAAACTGGACAGGCAAAATAAGATGAAGCACGTTATTTAATTCCCTTAAATAAGTCTCAGCTGAATAGAAAGTAGAAGCTCTGATCTGCATTTTATTAAAACAGTCCTTGAAAATTGACCAGTGATGAAGAGGTGGGGTTTTTTTGTAACTTGTTCTTGACACTTTGTCACAAAGGGACAGGGGGTCTTCTGCTCCCCACCCTCTATTGACCAAATGTCAGATATATTACTTCAAAAGATGATGATGATGTTGTGAATACTCTAATCACTGTACATATCACAAAGCCTTAAACTCAGAAATGTCAAATGAATTTTAGCTACATTAGCAGATCTAATCTTTCATAGGCTGTTATATTTTGTTTAAGTTTACAGATAAAGAAAGATCTGTTGTAATTTGACATTATTTTTAGGTTCATAGGAAATGCTGTCCGATTTTGCATTTGCTTTCCTCCAAGGAGAATTGCTTAAGACTCCTCTATGCTAATATAGACAAATTGTCTACCCCATTGACATTTGGACATTGAGGTAAACTGTTAGTAAAATCCAGCATAATTCTTTTTTTTTTCCAATTCTGCTCATTTTAGACATTTAGCAACTTGAAATACCAACTTTACTAAGTGCAACTTTAAGAACACCTCACAGTGTGAAGCTTTCATCTTTGCTGGCTGGGAATGCAGGTCTACCCCACCTTCTGCAGCACAGTGCCCTCTGTTCAAATGTACCAAGTTTCAAACTTGGAAAAGCAATGCCTGCACTGTGGCGAGCTTCCCATTATAGCGCCATGCACATCCTTCATCTTCCACAAGGCAGAGCTTAAACTGAAAGTCGTTGGCAGTGACAATAGAAATAGCCACTCCCGAGATTATTTAAAGGGAGGTGCAATGTACAGACATCCATCAATAAAACACTAGCAGAATGGGTTTTAGCTCTATGTCTTCTCTTTAAAATAAGAATAGACTAAATGGCACAATAGATTATATAAACAAGGACTTCCATGACAGGCTGTCAAAGTTAAAGTTATACATTTTACATGGGTGACTTGACACCATACTTTATCACCTACACAGAGGAAGCCAATTTGATTCTGGTCAATAAAATACAACTCCTAGAGCTGAGTTGGGGCCAAGCTGACATGGAGTGGCAGATTCTGACTATCTGACATCCACTTATTCTGGGAGGGACACAACAGGAATTGGCACTTGCTACCATCTGGGGTGTGTCCCATAGTTAAATCCAATTTGATTAATAAACACTTAGCTATGTCAAGGGGACGATGCAGCTGCCTGTGCACCAATGCTGTTCATGCTCTGGTAATTTAGTGCAGGTCTGAGAATAAGTGGGACTGGTGATTCAAAAGCTGAATTTACTGCAGTCTCACAACTGTTGAAAATTAAACTACATGTGCTGCAAGTTAGGGGTTACCAGGCTATCTCATTATAGGAGGCTTTCACCCCCACCCCAGAGGCTGGAGTCTTTGCTGAATTACTGAGGGACTTATTTGAATGTAGACTTGGACCAAATAATTTTCTGATAAGTTGGCCATAAATCTTCAGTAAAATGAGCTCAGTGTTCTCAGCGTATCTATTGGCTTTTTGATCATTTTTATGGCTTTCCTTTTACTGGTCAAATTATCCTTCTATGCTCCTCCAGCCCCTCTGACATGGATTAAGTCAACACAAACCAATAGCCCTTCATTACTTTTGCAACTGGTTTTGATTTGGGGGCAATAAATACAATGACACAGACTAGATTACCTTTTCGGAAGGAGTATGTGATAAGCCACGAGGATGCCAGAAATTTGGCTTTTTTTTTTTTTCCTGTGTAATATAAAAAAATGAATTCACAGCATCTTTCAGCCTGCTAAAGAAAGTTGGAAGGAAGGAAGAGAGAAAGAAGTATGAGAAAAGAATAGGTATAGGTTTTATTCTAAGAAGGGCAACTGACATGCGAGGTGATCCATACTTGACCGCCCAGAGGAGGATTGTCCATCAGTGGGAACAAGTATTGCACAGGTGGGGAGTAATCGAGAAAGAATAAGATCAACTAGGGGCAGGGCAATGGGAGAAACATGAACTCAAGTTGGAGGTACACTCTCCATTTCAAAGTTATT
Source organism: Rhynchomys soricoides (assembly GCA_019843965.1). Classification (NCBI taxonomy): domain Eukaryota; kingdom Metazoa; phylum Chordata; class Mammalia; order Rodentia; family Muridae; genus Rhynchomys; species Rhynchomys soricoides. Next base: position 6,511,586 of record JADRCH010000079.1, on the reverse strand, counting down.
TTTAAAATACTACATTTCCAATTCGGGGGTGTGTGCAGAAGAAAATCAGAAGGAAATAGGGGAGCGGGGGGGCAAAATAGCCTTTACTGAGATGAACCAAGTTTGATTTTGCTCCCTTTGTTTAGCTTTCTCTGCATGCATCCATCTTTTTTTCTAGCAGTGTAGGATGCAGGCTTCACACTTTTCCATCTGGAATTTCAACACGTGTCTTCGATGATGGAGGACTTCCTTCTCCAACTTCAACACGGGTATTTCATCCACGAAATTTATGTTTTCATACACTCTACATTTCGATCTCCTAATAATGGCTTTTTTAGTCTCCCCCCCCCCATAATCCAGGGTAAAATCAATTGCACTTAGCTATCAGTTGTCATGAACCTCAGAATTACTTCATTTCAAAGAGTTTCTCTGCCTTTTAAATTCGTTTGCCACTGAATATGTCCTAGCTCTTGAGCTTATGTATAAAATAAATTGATGCAATTATTGATCACTTCCTAAAATTTATATACTATGGCAGAGAGAAAAACAATTTTAAGAGAAGACTTCTTGGAATACACAGACACAAAAAAAACCCAACAGGAGTAATGAAGCCAGTGTTTCAGGGAACTGGTATAGACAGTATAGATTAGGAAAAAAACCAGGAGAAAATGTACAGGAAGTTACTCTCCACTTCTTTGAGGAAGAGCGAAGAGAGCTGCCTGTCATGTCTCCAAGTTGTTCGATGCTTAGGATGGGTAAATGTCTTTCTATCAAATAAGATGACACTCTGCTCCATTCCACATTTGTGACTCTGCAGAGGGACTTGCCTACCTTTAGCACGTTTTCACTGACAAGAATGAAATGTCCCAGTACTATAGCCATGATTCTTGTTCTCCTTAAAGGAACAGGATCACGGTATGTCTTTCTGCTTAAAGGGCTTTACCTTATTCTCCTAGCAACTGTCTCTATGAAAACAGAGCCATGCCATGAGCTCAACCTCCCTCCTTCACATCCTTTACACCTACCTCCAGTCTGGCATTTACCATGCAGAACACAAACTGCATGTGGATTTGTTCCCCCAATTCCCCCGACACGCACACTACAATTGAACAACGAGGTCATTTTTTCAACAAGGGTTATTACAACTTCATCCCCTGCCTCCAATATCTTACATGATCTCTGCAGCTTATGAGACATTCAGTAAAAATGCCAAAGAGTGACTGCATGGCCAGATGAGTAAATGACCCCACCCTTAAACATTCTGAGCTCTGTAGGACTCTTCTTACACATGAAAATAACTTCATAATGTATCAAGCAGAGTGATGAATACTGCAGCTGTGAGTCAACAGTGAGTAAGCAACCGCCTTGTGCAAAGCTCTGCATTTTGTATTATTGGAAAGTTCCAGAGTAAATAGATACCCTTTCCTCAGAGTCGTCTGGGGTAGAATTTTGCCTGTGAGCAGTAGAACCGATGAATAATGCTCTAAAAGTGGAGAAGGCTGATTGAAATCACATCATGCTGTGCTCTCTGGTAAAGTGGAAATGGCACCAGCAGATGACTCCTGATTCTAAAGTGACAAATACAGAGCTGCTTTGCTGAAAGAAGGTGCTAGCTAGGCTGTAGCCAGAGATAATAATCCCCCCAAACCAAAAGACTCACATAGAGAGAAAGAGAATGTAGATTTTTAAAATTAGCAATTTAGATTTGCTATGCTAAGGTGTGGTGTGGGTTAATTCTCACAGGCGCCTGAGTCTAGTAAGGTCTGGTTTGATGTTTTTGTTTCAGTGTTTTGTTTTCTTTTTTCTTTCTTTGGGCTATCGGGTGGTAATACAAGTGGAAGAGAAAGCGGCTGGAGGATTAATTACTCAGTAGGTTAAGGATAGCATTTACTAAGCCAGGTCTGTGACTAGGGGAAGAGACACAAGCAGAGTGGCAGAGGAGCTGGCTATGGATGGGTCTGACCCCAGAGAACTGAAGAGAAGGAATTGGGGTAGAGAGCTCTAAGTGTACACACTGGATCATTCCTCAGCAAACACCAATTTCTAAAAGGAAGCACAGAGGAGAGACAAGAAAGGAAGCTTTTCTGAGACCATCGTGGACCAACGTAATGGCGTGAGAGATCGCCTAACGGAGATGAAAAGAAATACCTTGGAACTTTAAAAATCTTCAGTAGCAGTTCCTTCTTGTGTCACCATGGATGTGAGTGGCACAAAAAATAAAGCTCAGTAGAAAGCTCATGCCTGCTTTCACAAAGACAACCATCTTCATGTCCTCTTAGCCATCTTTGTCATCTCCTTCCTTTTTTGCCACTCACTTGCCACCAGCACCCCAGGAATTAATTACCTGAAATCTTCACTGGGAGCCAAAGTAAACTATCTCCTCCTTCTGTGGAGCACATGCTGAGGTTTTGGTTAGATTTAAATCTCAAGAGAAAAAGGTTCTGTGTTTAAGAAGGGCATAGCTCAAGATGCGCTACTGGACCGGTACTTTGTTCCCTCCTGTCACGTGACTGTCATCAGAGTGTGGGATAGACACTGTTCCAAGTGCAAAAGGGACAGAAGGGAACATGGAAGAAAAAGAGAGAGAAGTAAGACACACATCTGTACCTCAGCAGAGTTCCTGGGGCAGCAGGAAATGTAGTGGACAGATGCCACAGCACCATGCACTTGAGAGATTAAGCTTCAGGTAAAGACAGTGGCCCCAGGAAAGGCTTCTCTTGGGGGCGGGTGTGTGTGTGTGTGTGTGTGTGTGTGTGTGTGTGTGTGTGTGTGACAGAAAACAGTCACACCTCCATCATCCATTGGCTTATTGGGAGAATTAAAGCTGTTTTTGTGTAGGAAACATTTGGCAAGCCCAACCCAAGGTCAAAAGAAATGTCGAGCTATTATCTCTGGCCAATAAATTTGTAAAGCATATTGCAAACTAAATGAGTGTGTGGGGCTGGAAAGTGGTTTTTGCGTGAGAGGAGAGATTATTTTTATTCATAAGGCTTGTGTTCCAAGGCAAACAATGATATTGCTCATACCACCTGTTTCCAGAAAGTAAAATATGAAAGCCATGTTCTTCAGACTTCTAGCTGCTTTAAGCTTTTGCCTAATCTCTGTGTCTAAAGTTGAAAAGAGATAGGAAACAACCCAAGAACTTCAGTCCTCGTGATTAGTCCTGTGACTCCAGACAGTCTTGTGCTTCCAGGGCGCTCATGCATAATCTCGGTTTGCTGAATTCAGGAAGAACTGTGTCACCTTCTGGTCACTGTCACAGTACCTCTCAAATCAACAAGTATGAGCTTTTTTTCCCTGAAAGTCCACAAGACTAAACAGGCCACAGTTAGGCTAATGAGAGTGTAAGTTAACTTTATGGTGAATCAGTTCATTTTATTCTGATTGATTCCGTGTTTCCATATAACCCCCAATACAAGCCCATCCGCAATGCCTGGCGCGGACACCCGTGGGAAGGCCCCTACTGCTCAGCTTGTGTCTATCTAAGATGGTGCTATCTCCAGCCTTGTATCCCCCGCCCCCCAGGAAATCCTGATTCCAAACACAGAGCTGTAAAGACTTGCAACAGTGTGGTGAGAGTTTATGAGACAGACTTTATATTCCCATGAGGGACTTTGAAGGTTGTCAATTGCATTCTTACACAGTTCTGTGGGGAATGGAGGGGAACGTCACTGTTTAGGTGTTCTCAACATTCCCCAGGAGAGCTCTGCTTTAGGGAGCAGCAGACCCACCGGATGAAGAGGTGGGTACGGGTTAAGCCTCTTCGGTTGCCTACTGTCCACCATGGCTGCTCCTAGGGAGAGGTGTATGAGCTCTCTAGAGCCACTCTTTCTTCTCTTCCCTACGTCAGACATTCTGTAGAAGGAACATCTGGCTAAACCCCCTCCTTGCTGACTGGGGACAGTCTCTTCCTTTAACTTTTTGATACGTTATCCCCTCCAGCCCCCAAACTGTAAAGTGAACAGTATATTTATGGTTAAAAATGGGCAGCTGTCACAATAACAATTTTAAAAACAAAGCTCTGGCACAGTCAGCATTGCTATGGAAACGCATGTTTCTAGCCACTCACTGATAAGATACAGTTCAAGGATTCAGGCCTGCGTGGGAGTGTTTCACCATCCATAAAGTGAGGATCTAATTGTTACAGTAGGGATTCCCAGGAGCTGCACTCTCAAGTCTTAAAGGGATTTTAATCTCTTCCTTTAATTTGGCAGGAGAGCTGAAGTGAGGCCTTTATGTTGCTTTTGATATGCAGACACAAATAAATACTCTAAGTGGTGTTTTCGTTGAAAGTTATGTTTCCATTAATCACCAATTCACATAGTAATGTTTTATGGTTATTTATGTTTCATTTAAATACATGTTGCACACACTAAAACTCACAGGAAGAAGCTGTACCATAGACTGCCATCAAGTGACACAGATCCTGTTTTAGCAACACACAAACCTCACACCTCATTCACCTGCCTCTGCACATTCCTACTAACATGACATGTAACTGGATTTCAAGGACAATTTGAGTGAATTAAATCCACTATTGCCTTTCCCAGAAGTCAAATAGCACAACTATTTTTAACCACAAATGTTTATTTAAAAAACAAAAATCATCATCACTACTCAGTACATGGGGGTGGGGGCAAATTCACAACCAGTCCCTGTTCCATGTGGCAGATGTCAGGTTAGAGGTGAGCGTAAAGGGGCCAGGAAGAAGCTGGAACTCATGATTGCTTTTTTAAGTTCCACATTTGAGAGAACGACCTATGTGGGAACAGCATCCATTTGTGACTCCCTTCACTTTAAATAAATGCAACTTTCTACTTCCAGTGCCTTGAAAGTGTAAGGAAAGTCTTCATATAAATCCTTATGGCCTCAGAGTTTTCCAAAGCTGCTTCTAACATATTTACTGTTTCACGGTCTCCTAAATGCTTTGGCTACAACTAAGCCAAAACGTTCAGAATCAAAGCAAAACATTTCTTTACTTTGTTCTGAAAATAGAGAGTTAAAGATAACCACAGTTTAATTGTAAATAACATACACATGTACATTTTAAAGATACCGGCATGAGAATGGGACTATAGATTGATGAAAATCCTTTAGAAAAGTAATCTTTATTATATAGTCTTTTTAAAATGGTTATTAACTTGGACATACCATTTCTAGGAAATGTTGACAAGCCCAGTGTTAGAACTCAGCCTGTCCCTGCCATTCTGGTTCCACCTTTTGACAACTCTATCGTGAGTACATGTATCAGCACAGTTTGAGTTATCGTAAGATCCATCTGGGTTCTATATTTGCAAAGAACTGTTGAAAAATAACAGAGCAAAAAGTAGCCCTTCAATCATGGAAACTCACAAGTAGAAAGTCTTCAAAGCAATTTGAAAATGCCATTCACTTCAGCCCCATGCTTAATGCCATGATTTGAGAGAGTCAGGGGGATTAGTTCATCCAAAAAAAAAAAAATTTACAGGAGGCCTAGAGTGGCAGCTCAGGTTCGTAGATGGTCGTCATGGTCAAGTGGCATGGTGCTCCTTTACAAATCAATAGACTGGAGATCATGGCCAATAGTATGTCTGTCTGCTGATAACTATTGAGAACACACAGCCATGCTTTGTATAGTTTAGGCTTGTTGTATATCATTTAAACCTATTCTTTTAAGTCGTTAGCAGTACCCACCTTTAGAGGTAAATAGCTCCAACTGTGAGATAAGTTGCTGATATTCACATAAATAAGAGTCAGAGCCAGGAATCCAAGCCTAGCCTCTTCCTCTTAATCGTGCCAGTATTCAGCCTAGGGTGACAGAGGTGTAGCCAGAGTTCAGCTCTTGACATTGCTCCCTCTTTTTCAAACTGGTGAGAGAGTGACAGACAAGGTCCTGATTTCTCACAGGCCACAAAGTAAGGGAAGCAGGTTACTGTAAAGGGTGCGCACCATCGAGGTCTCAGCCCTTGTTCCTTGTTGCCTTCTCCAGCTATACTGCGCTAGGGTGTAGGGGCTCCACTTCTCTACTATAATCAGCCTCTGTAGTCACACACACACACACACACACACACACACACACACGCACACACGCACACACGTGCACATCTAGAAATGTACAAAAACCAGAAGAAAACAAAATGATTTGTCTCCTGCCTGTGTGGACATGAGCATCCTATCTCATTCATCCAGGCAACAGCTATTAACTCCCAAAAGCACAGACCTGACAGTGACAGCAACACGTTTGAAGAAGAGAGCTTTGTCTTAATGTCCCAGGGAATACTGCCAAGGGTTGCATGCTGGTCTACAGGTGCTTCCGATTTTATGTCTAACCTCCTCTCCCCTCCCCCTCCCAACCCTGACTCCTTCCTTCTCTTTCTCCCCCTCCCCCTTCCCAACCACCCTTATCTTCCCCCGTGTTTAGGTCAAGGGCATGTATTAGCATTACAAATGCAATCTTTTTTCCTATTCGGTTTCTTCCCTACCTTTACTCTCTCACTCTCCAACCTCCCCTCCCCTGTCACCAAGTCAAACTCGTTAGACCCAGATCCAGACCTGCCAAGCCCTTGCTTGAAGATCATTAATCGGTGGTTCCTCTCTGACCACAGGACAAACACTGACTTTGGGTGGCGTTTGGATTACTTAAGATGATTTATGTCCTTGTAATTTTATCATCTCTCCTGTCCGACAGACACCTGTATGGGCGACCTTTGCTCTCCCTGGAGTCCCCTCAGTTCCAAAGACTTTTTAAGTTCAATCCAAGTTGTTCCATTTAAATGAAATTCTTTACTTAGAATAGTTGAACATTCTATCATCCTTCAAAGAACAATCATCTGCTTCATTCCAAGTAAAAAACAAACAAACAAACACCCAGGTAAGCTACACTTAATATCCATGACACTCATAATACAGATTTGTAATGTACTATAATCATATGTACATATGAGTAAATGTGGTTCTTTTCTCCCGTCCTCAAAAATGAAGATCTAGATTCAGCTTTGATATATTTGTATTTTTATATTCTAGCTTACAGATGCCTACATAATTGATATATACTGGTGAGTAGGTGAAAAGCTAGTAGACCACCTATGAGCAAGGTTTATAGTAACTAGATCAAAGATAACATTGTGGGGACTTTACTGTGTGGTGTTAATTGTATGATCATTTGAACGGAATGCTGAAGGAACAATAAAAATGCTTAAAGACAGTAAGGATATTAAATTGCCCAGAATGGTTAAAACAATGTTTTCAAATGTAACATCCTGTTGACTTGCTAATGAGACAAGCATCATACAGATAGCAAAATGAGAAGTGAGAAGGCAAAACTGCTTATGCCTGCTTTTATGCTGCCAGCACTCTGGACACATCATTTAAAGAATCCACATAGTACTGGCTCTCTCCTTAATATTTCTATGCATGTTCCTGTAACCTACTGCTAAACCAAAGGACTTTGCTCTAGAGACAAACACTGCAATGGACATTATATGAACCTCTGTGTACTAGGAAAGCCCCACTGCTTTCCCGCAGGGTTCTTCATGTTTGCGGCTGCTTAGTGTCTGGGCTCAGCTTGAAACACAGTTGCTTTTACAACCATCAGTTGTTACATCAGATCCAAATCAAAATGATGACCCAGAAACTGCCTTTGAAAGTAGCCCATCAGTCTTCCTTCTCTAGGGATGTGTTCTTCAAGGCCCAGCTAATTTAATCTTTCCCCCAAAGGCTTTAAAGCAATCATACTGTTGGTTCAAAATCATGAGCTTGAACGAGCACGGGAACAAATCATGAATGTCACAGTCCAATACATTTAGGATGATTTTGCACATTTATGGCTCCATCCTTTTCTCTTTAAATGAAGGGTCTCAGTCATCGAGACAACAGCGCTGAGTCAATACAGTAAATATTTTACACACATTTTTCTCACCGTTGACCTTAGGGAGCCTAGGTAGGGCACCATTTGCGCATGACTTGCGAATCAGAAAAGTCGGAACTCCTTAATCTTGTCACACTGCTGAAAGGTACCAACTCCATTTCCTTGGTATCCATCCAAAAGTACCACCGTCCTAGCATGACCTTTTTCTCTAGAACTCACATAAGCATCCCTTCAATCCTTGCAGTTGGCTGATGACAGGCTCGTGGGCATTTTCACGGCTGTTGGCTCCGGAACTTTGGCGCTGCTATCCATCCTCTTGCTTGCTGCGGTTGCTTCTCTTATCGCCTCCAACAAAAGGGCGACTCAAGGAACCTACAGCCCCAGCGGTCAGGAGAAGGCTGGCCTTCGCGTGGAAATGTGGAGCAGGATGCCGGCCCCGGCACTGGAAAGGCTCATCTAGGAGCCTGCAGCTCCTCTCAGAACGGAGCAGAACATGATGAGCAGCCCTATCGTGCCCAAGTGAAGATGGTTTTACATCACTAGAGATATCTCTAGCTGGGACTGTGGGAGGGATTCATAGATCTCCTTATAGATCTTCATGAGAGTTTGCCTTACATCACTGTTTAAAAATGTCATCCATTCACAGACATGACATGCATGTCAGCCTCGGAATTAGCAAAACATCTTCCAGAGAGAGAGAGCACAGTATTTTAGAAAAACTCCAGAGGCTTCTTCTTAAACTCTTTACTGGGTAATCTGCATAAAATGCTTAGTAGCCAAGTGCCATTCATTATATAGAACCAAGAAGAAAAATTAGAATACAACTTTCATTTTTTATTTTGTAGGGTGGGTTTTATGTTTTGTTTTGTTGTTGTTTTTTGTTTTTTTGACAGTGACTCATTATACAGACCAAGCTGGCTTCAAAATCACATGGACCTTCTTCCTTCGGCCTCCTGAATTCTGGGATTACATGTGTCCGACCATGTTCAGCTTATCTTTGAATCTTCTATCATACGGTAAAATATTCCAATGGGACCTGAGGAGATGACTATCCAGGTTAAACAAGGGCTGTATAAGTGTCAGAATTGGAGTTTGTGTCATCATGACCCACGTGTCAGGCGAGTGTGGCCCCTGCCTGTCATCCTAGGCCTTAGGAGATAAAGATATCAGGGTTGTCCGGAGCAAACTGGTTAAACTGTTAGGGCAGGTGAGTTCTGGCTTCAAGTGAGAGGCCCTGACTCCATAAGAAAGGCAAATAATGAGTCAAGATGATTGCATGTTAACCTCTTGTTTATACATGCATATACACACATTTACATGTGTGTCCAAACATGAGAACATACACACACACACACACACACACACACAGAGTCTAATTGTGTGTAGTGATGACAGTACACTTTCCTCCTTTGAGTGAGGATTTAGAGAAAGCCATGAGAAGCATGTATGGTTTAAAACATGACCCAACCATAACAAATAAAATTGAAACAGAGCTGTTCTCTTGTCCAAGCTCAGCTTTATTGTTCTTCGTTCAGTAAGTTGGGTGCCTGGCTGGTGGATGACTTCTGTTTGTTTTGTTTGCCTGGGATATTACATGTAAGAACAATTGAAGCACTTTGTTATGAATTACATCTTTTGCCTAAGTCATTTAGAGTCATTATTCTTTATGTAGATTTGCTTCTAGTCGGGACATTTATTTCCTAGACAGAATTTAAGACAGAAAGAAAATTGTCAAGCCCGAAAGAGGCTCTTTCCTTCCAGGGACTTTGACAATGCCCAACAGAGATGGCATCTAAATGTAAGGACCCCACAGTGAGATGGGCATTTGTTTGTCCTTGAGGAGAGAATATTGAACTTTCTATTTGTACATTGTCTATTCTGTGATGGCTGTATCTTATATATGTTTAAAATGCATGTAACACTATTATCATATAAAATAAATAAAATGGGAATAAATGTCTATATATTTTGGACATAACTAAAAAATGAAATGATATAAACTTTAAATCTAAAAGAAGAAATCTAGCCCTTTTTTTGTATTAGCAGTTTAACTTCAAATACGGTATCACAGCATCAATCATTGGATTCCCTCCCATGAGCCATTGTTTCTGCTTCCAGCTGTGTATCTAGTGCAGAGTCGTCCTGATTCTTATCTGTCTCTTTCTTACTCCTCACACACAAGCTCCTGCTTCTCCTTCCCACTGCTCTGAAACTTCATGCCACCAACACAGCGACTCCACATCTTGGCCTTCCTCTGGTCTTTCCTCAGCCCTGCAGTACCCTTTCTGCTTTGCCTCTGTCAGCCCCATCACTGCCCTGTTTGTTCCCCCACACCACCTATTCTCTCTCTGTTTCCTCTCATTAGAATGTAGTTGATTGGGGAAATAAATACGTTTTGTTTTATGGGGTTTATTGTCACAGCAACATGCATCACCTTGTAGAGGTTTTAACTCAGTGAAGGCGTGACCAGGCCCCGGTGTCAATGCTGTTAAGTTTGCAATGTCAGGAGGAAAGTCCCAGTGAACTCAAGATGGATGCCTTGTAGCTCAGTGAACTCGCTCAAGATGGGTTCCTTGTAGCTCAGTGAACTCGCGCAAGATGGGTGCCTTCTTGCACTATAGCTGATCTAGGGTCCTGATCTCTGACTTCCCCTCAATATTCAAGGCTATGTTAAACAAAAATTTCAGAAGACAGATGTCTGAGGATGTCTACATGAGAAGTATGCCAACAGACACATTTATTCTTACCTCTCACTAGGTCTACTAGAGGGTTCACGGGGAAAACACAAAAGGAGCTCTTACTTTAAAAATATCAACTTTCAGAGTTTTTAAAAATACAGGTTATAAATTCGTCTGATGGTATTAGCACCAGTAGGGAAAAATAGAGCTAACTCCAAAGGTAATAAAATACAATTAGGAAAAATGTTAAATAACCCAGTTTTTAACCTTTGTTTAGAATAGCTTAATGTCAGCAGTGCAATGCCTACATACACACAAACACATGCAAATGGCCATAAATTATGAATGATTCAATATTGAAAATATTCCAACACACACACAGTGATTTCTTACAAGCTGTCCTAGCTCACCAAATATTTGTATCTGACACAAGCAAAATAGTAAAATTACTCAATGCTGGTAGAGCTAAAGAATTAGTCTTATAAAGTATTTGCCCCAATTGGTCTTTAAAAGGCAGATCTCACCCAAAACCCAGAAATCTAACAGGGACTTCACAAACAGTGCGCCCTTCAGCTCAGATCGCCTATTTTGCAATTCCTATTAGAATGATAGGTTCCATTCACTCATCTCCAGCTCACCCTGAGGGGTGGAGCCTGTTGTCTTTCCTGTATTTACACTGGGTCCATGATCTGTTCTACTGCTCTAGCCAACAGAATACCCTGGAAATGATGTCGCTGTGCTGTACCACCTTCAAGGACCACTTTACAGCTCATAGAACGTGCCCCAGAGACTGCCATGTGGCAAAGAAGTCTAGGGGGTGGGGGTGGGGGGTAGGAGGGGTAGGGAACTCATCTTGCTGGCTGAGCTTGCTGCCTGCTGTGTTAAGTCAGGTAATGAAGGAGTCACTACAAATTCTTAAGAAGCAGCCATTGTTTAAAGCAACAACTTAAGGGTTCCAGAGATTTGTCCTGCAGTAAAAAGATAACTGAGACACAACCACTCCTATCTATGAAGTAACTAAGACAAATACAAGTACTTCTGTGATTGATTTGTTTTGAGTAGTCTGTATTTGCATATCGACAAGTTAGTATATTATTAAAGTACCACATAATTATACTCAATTTCCCTCTGAGTAGCGAATTTCCTCTCAGGTCCAGGTGATGCTAAGGGTCACAGAGGCGCCAGTACAGCTATGTGCAGGCATTGGTCTCTGGTATAAAGTGATCACTACCAGCCTACTTCCTGTCCAGAGGAACTGTGGCCCTGGAACAGCCCATGTGAAAGACACATCTGGTGTGTGTTTACAAGGAGTGACAGAAAAGCTCCTGCCAGCGGCCTCTCATGTGGCTTCTATAATCACCATGAGGACAAAGGGCATCCGGAAATGACAAGTGACTGTCACTTAAATCGGCTGTCAAGCTTGCCCCTACTAAACTCCTTACATGACTACTGTTCAGCCGGTCCTCTTTCCTATTAAACAGAGAGGGAATGGACCCAGAGGCCAACTCTGTTCAGTCACTGCCATCTTTGTTAGAACTGGTATCAGCCGCAGTAACTGGAGGACAGCAGTCATGGTGCACAGAGGCAAAACTGGAAGGCATCAACGCTGTGATGAGGGTTTTGAGGACAGGAAGAGATCCTGGCTGGTCTCGCTGTGATGTTAGTGTGGTGCCAGGCCTGTGTTAACAAACGTTGCTAAATGAAACGCATCATGTCTCAGCTAAGCAAAAAATAACATTGAAAAGACTTTGACCTTCATTTTGGACACTTTAGGGGTTTAAGAAACAGATTTCAGCGGATGATTGGTCCTACCCAGGTGAGTTGAACTAATCTGTAACATGAGAACCATGTCTTCATTGCATAAACACATTGCAGTGATTATAACTGAGATGTGCTTGACTACAGTAACACACAAATGTAGAATGAGCACCTGTCATCCCCTGTGGCTAAGAATATTGAACACTTCTAAATATATTTATTCACCATTTCGGTTTCTTCTTTAGCGAACCTTCAAGTCAGTTCACTACCGTACTTGTTGGCATTTTGGTGTTTGACTTTTGTAGTTCTTTATATATTCTGGATATTAATACATGCATGAAGTGTATTGGCTAGAATCCTCCTACTCTGTAGGTTATTCATGCACTCTGCTGACAGTTTCCTTTGCTGTACAGAAGCTGTTGAATTTTGTGTAAATTTCATTTGTTCACTGTTGGAATTATTTCTTGAACCATTGGAGTCCTTTTCAGAAAAGTCTTGTTTTTTCCTACATTTTGAAGTTTCCCTGAGAACATTAGCTTTGGTTGTTTTATAGATTCTGCAATGCTGCTGTTGCTGACAGTGACTATTGGGACTTTTAGGATTTCTGTGAGCATCACCAAAATAAATATTGATTTGTCTATCCTACTTTCTTGATCTTCCTCATGTTTATTCAATTTCTGGCTGGAATTATGTTCTGCAGTGTTTGATTCAAGTAATGAAATTTTCAATTCTGAAGTGAATATGACTTCTAATTTCAACCTACTTGCAGTAGAAGTGAAATTTTTCAGTGCTTTGAATTGTATTGAACAGTGATGACAAAGAATGCATGTTTTTAATTTTAACCCATTCTTCTGTAATGTGACACCCAGGCTGGAACACTTCATGTGGTTCCAGAAGCCTAGGAACCACACCTGTCTAATGTACTTGGCAGGGCTTTCCTGAGGCAAGCTGCTTCAAGACACTGGGACTCTCCTTATGTTGGGCAACTGTCTCCCTTCAAAAACGCCCCCCCCCCCCCAGCCCCAGTCTACATCTTCCAGTTTTAAATGAAAATGTCTTGGAGTTATCCATGGTTTGCAGCTTGAAGCTCCTTGCTCAAAATGATTGAAATAAGGCAGACTCTAAATAGAAACATTCATGTGGGGTTAAGAGTCTCCAAAAAACATTTTCCAGAACTCTGTTTCAACCCAGCCCTCTGGGTCACACATTTGCATACAACATGGCTCCACTCACTTAGCTGACTGCTCACTGGCCACTGGAGAATGTCCAGGTTAGCTTTCCTACAACAGAGATAACAGATAATGCCCAGCATTTGAATGATTGATGGATGTTTAATTTTTTAAAAAAGAAGCCACAAGTTATATTAACCCCAGAATCAAGAACATTTTTGTTTGAATCATACACCAACAAAGCATAAAACCATGTGATTGATTTTATTATTTATTTCTGTTGTCACTACGTTTTTACCTTACTGGGTTGCACAAGGCCATTTTTATGTAAGTACATGATATTCTTCAAGCATGTTCCACCATATCGTTGTACCTCCACTTTCCTGCTCTTCTGTCTTCCTGTAAGTCCTTTTAGACAATCTCACTTCTACTTTCATACCGTCTATATATGACATCTAGGACCCATACATGACATAAAATATATGGCATTTGTCTTTTTGGGGCGACATAATTCACTTGATGGGGTTTTCTCCAATTGTATTAATTTTCTTACAAATATCAAAACATTCCTCCTCTTTTTAACTGAAAAAATGCATCCTATGCACATTTTTTATTGATTCCTCTGCAGATCGGTTGGTTCCATAACTTAGCTAGTGTGAATAGCTCTGCAATATGTATTGATATTTAATAAGTATCTCTGTGAAATGTTGACTGGAGTCTTTGAAGTAAATATCTAATAACGGCATATTGGGCTATATGGTAGGGCTCTTTTGTAAGTAAGCTACATGGTGGTTTCCACACTGATTGACTAGTTTATATCCCACTATCAGAATAAAGGAGCTCTCTTTTGCCTACATCATTGCCAGCATTTGTTGTTATTTTTCTTGATGTTTGCCATTCTGACTGGTGTGAGATGGCATTCCAATGTAGCATGGATTTTCATTTCTCTGATGGTTAGTAACATTTAACATCTTTCACATGTTTATTACCCATTTGTATTTCATGTTTTGAGAACTATTTCATTAGCTTATTGACTGATGGGTTTGTTTGATTTCTTGGTATTGGTCCCCCTGCCTGAATTCTTTAAAAGGAAATGTCTCTACATTCAAATGTTGAGGATACATTTAAAACCACCAGGAGTAGGTTTAATTTGAAATTTTTTATAAAGAAAACTCCAGTTAAGTCTAACTTAACTTTAATTAAGGAACAAAACTTTAATGAGTGATTTTTAGGTAAAAGAAAATAGAGATATCAGTGTTCCCATGTGAAGCCAGGCTCAACTTTTCCTAAGAGCATTTGACTTTTTTTTCAAATTCATTGATATTTACTTCTGTGAAAGAGAAAAATGGAAATCTGTCTTGGTTGATGATTAGAATAACATATAAGTTTTAATTCAGTGTCCTTTCATTGACAAACACTAATTGAATAACTAAATCTTAAGTAACAGGATTGAAGTGCCTCAAATAGAACAGAGATAAGGATAACTATTTTACTATTTATAGATATTTAATCTGAAGAATGGAGCAGCCAGACTCATTGATAGAAATTACAATTGTGGTGTCTTACTTAACACATATTATAGTCTTAGAATGAGAGAGGAGAAATTCACCTTAAACTAAAATAGTACATGGAAAAGCCATAGGAAATCTGATGATTCATAAACTAGCAAAAACTCATTTAGAAAGAAAGTTAAAAAGAGTTACCCTGTGTTAGT
This sequence comes from Rhynchomys soricoides, assembly GCA_019843965.1. Classification (NCBI taxonomy): domain Eukaryota; kingdom Metazoa; phylum Chordata; class Mammalia; order Rodentia; family Muridae; genus Rhynchomys; species Rhynchomys soricoides. The sequence continues at coordinate 6,496,442 of JADRCH010000079.1, read as the reverse complement.
GAATAAAGATGGTCCTAGAAGCCATAGGTTTTTTAAAAAATTCCTAGTGCCAGGGATAGGATGGCTCCCTGCGAGCTTGTTGGCTAAGGAGGCCCTTTTGGTCATAGAAAAGAACGCAGACAAATGATGCAGCAGTTGGTTGCCCACTAGGATGAGTTGGTAAGGCTTCATTAGTGAAGACACCACATAGCTCAGTTCCAGAACACAGAGAAATCATACTAAAGCTGAAGTGAGGGCCCCCAACCCACTGGCTCAATCTCATAGTGACAGAAGGTGACCTGTAGGCTGCTGGAGGACAAAGGTTATCTCACTAGTCTTACTTAGCTGTGGATACACTACTGATTGGTCAGGTAAGATGAACCCATTTTTTAAAAATTCAGATCTGATGCCTCATACACAGGAAGAAAATTGTAATCTGGAATTGTAAACTGGTCAAAAATCCCATGACTTGGGAGGTCACAGATTCTGGTGGGGAAGCTGCTATTAGTTTTTTGATAAATGAACATTATGTGGTGGTCAAATTCTAAATAACAGTAGTGTTGTTGTAAGCTTTGGTAAGATAACTTTTTTTAAAAAAAATAGTGGTCAGTGGTGACTGCTGAGATGCATAAATGGTCAAGGGACAGAAAATAAATGAGCATTGAATGATCAGACATAAACAGGATATCCATAACACTCCAAGGCTCTGGAAACATCACAGAAGTGCCAGGAAGCACATAAGAGCTAGACAGTGAGGATCAATGTGGAGTGGTAATGTCCGAGGGAAGCATGGCTGTAACATTCTCGAAGTCATAGCAGCTGTCATTATCTGTATAAGATCCCCACACACTTGAGCCTGTTGACCCGGTCATGAAAGAGGAAGCTCCCACTCCTTTCTGTGAATTTATAAGCAGCTAATGTAGATGAGGAGGGAGAGGCGGTTTCTTTACTGGTGTAGCCACTAGTAAGGTGAATATGATCCTATAAACAAACTCCTACCTATGTCGCCATAAAAAGAACTAATGAGACCGATGGGGTCTCAAAAAGACATAAAAGTATAAGGGGCCTAGTTGAGAAGAGAAAGTGGATGAAGAAGAGCATCAGAAAAGCAGGGGACAGGAGAAGACAACAGGATAAATGTGAATGAAATATGTTACGTACCCATGTGATGGTGTCAGAGGTAGACGATTACTATGTGTACTTAACATACAGTAACACAAGCATTTTAAAATGAACCAGAGACCTTCTTATAGAAGGGAAAGATGAAGAAAATTCTATTAACAATTAGTAAAACATGATCTTTCTGTCTCATTGATAAGAAGCTAATTTAAATCATGTGACAAGAAATATAAATGATTCTACTATCTCTCCTTTGAAGAAACAAGAGAAACACAGCGATGTAATAAAAACATCCCACTTAGATTTACTGAATTTCTAGTGCTAGATGGGATGTCATTTGCTCTTTTAAAGATTTCATATATATAACACCTACCTCAAGAGATGTGTCTCGAGCGTTAAAGGAGAACCAGAGCTGTCCCAATAAATAAACTTACGTTAAAAGAGATGATTGTGTCTCTTGTTATATCAACTGTATTATATATTATATTGTTGTTTTTGTGGTTTTGGTTAAGAAGTGAAAAGCAGAAATAAAGCCCAGTAAAAAATATTTCAAGATTACAGACTGGTGTGTATAGTTCAAAATTCAAGGTAGGTCCCTATTTGGTCAAAAGGTAGTCACCTAGCACAAAATTGTATGTATATAATATCTCGCTATGGTCTGATGTGATTTGATTGCCTATCAATGGCCATTGTAATTGGAGTTCTGCAGGATGACATTTTGGGAAGGCAGCAGACATCTGTGGAATAGAGCCTAGTGAGAGATTGGCTTTTCTTCCCCTTTTCTTCCTTCTATAGCTTTTAAAAATTATTTCAGTAATTAGTTATTTACTTACATTTCAAATGTTGTCCACTTCCTCGACTTCCTTCCACGAACCCCCATCCCATCCCCCTTTCCCTTTGCCTCTAAGAGGGTGCTCCCCCACCCACTCACATTGGGTCACTCCCCATAGAGGATGGAAGCCGTCTCACTCTGACTTCTCTTTTGGCGATGGAAATTTTTTCCCTACACAGTATAATGTGCTGCTATGCACCCCACTCCTGACAGTCAGCTAAGCCCCCCAAACTGTGTGAGCAAATTAAACAAAATTTTCACTGTTTTCTTACCCCCAAACTCAAGTATTTGTGATAGTGGACAATTTAAAGCAATGACTGAGGAGAGTACACAGGCATAAGTGTGAACTTTCTAAAAAACTCTATTTTATATCTGTGAAATGTAATCCAACTAGGTGTTGTAATTTATATAATAAGGGTTTGCCATAGTTTGTTTCCAAAGTCAATGCTACTGTAAGTGTGGCCCCAGTGTAGGTGACAAGGTGTTAAGTTAGAAACTTAACATGTGAGCAGATGGGACTAATGTACTTATCACGGAGCTGAGTTCATTCTTCTTTTCCTTTTTAAAAATAGGCTCTTGCTATGTATCCCTGGAACTTAGCCTTCACACTCAGAGATCCTCCTATCTCCGTCTTTCAAGTGCTGAGATTAACGTAGTGTGATACCATGCCCAGCTAAGTCGGTGGGCCAAGACAAGCAAGACCTTACAAAAGGCTTGTCTGCGCCTTGGCTCCCTCAAGGGTTCATGTCTCTTGGTGTGATAACTCCTGCTTGTGTTCTCACCGTTTAAATGCCATCAGCCGTGAGTCTTCACCAAAGCCAAGATATCGTGTCATACTCTCCAGCTCATGAATTAAATAAATCTCTTTCCTTTATATATTGCCCACCTCTTTGAATTTCCTGATAGCAATTTAAAATGGGCTAATAAACTGCTATCCATGAGTGAGACTGCTGCAACTATTATGAAAATATGGACTCAGCTTTGGAACAGGTAAAGAGGCATCCTACAGACTACAACAGAGGCTGAGTAAGCTTGTTTGCTTAACCCCTCATCACACTCAACTGACCTTACGTCCTCTTTGGTCCACAAGTCTTTCCTTCTGACAGGCAAAGATGGGAAAGATTCCAGAAGAGTTCTGTCTATGTTGCTGATAGGCACAATTCTAGACACACCATGAACTTGCTGCCCCAGGAATCCCCTGCTGGATAATATGCACACACCACTCTAACTGGTGGCTTACACAGTATGTGAAAGGTGAGCAAAAAGATCTGTCCTTTATATGAGCATGTATGTGCATTCCCGGCTGTGTTTCCTGGATGGGGTTAAGTGTCTCAGCTAATTATCTCTTATTTTAACATGGTCACCATTTGCCATATGATTTGTCCTAATTTTTTCTTATGATTTACTCTCCAAGGTATTCTCTTTTAAATTTTTATTTCTATTTATTAAAATATTTTTTCATATAATATAATCTGATCATTGCCTTTCCCTAAGTCCCCCCAATCTTCCTAGCTATCAAACACCAAACCATGGTATAATTAAAACAACGCAAAACCACACATACAGAAACACATACACAGAGAAAAAAACCCATAAAAGCACAAAATAAAAAACCATGAGATACAAGCAAAAGACCAGTGATGCAAACACTGTTCCAACAAAGTAATAGAAGATAAAAAGTCTACAAAAACACCATTAAATTTGTTTTGTGTTGGCCATATGCTGCTGGGCCTGGGGCCTGGGGCCAACCCTCAAGTATGGTTTATATATACAGACTACATTGGGAAAAAGTGATTTTGCTTTGTAAGATGATGTCAATTGGAGATAGCTTCTTTGTGAAGGCCGGGAGCCAGTGTCCAGTTCCCCCGCTCACTACTAGGACCCCTCTCCAGCTTGAACCTGTGTATGGCTGCTAGTCTCTGAGAGTTCATATTTGTTTCAGTCTGGAAAACACTGCTTCAGTAGTGTTGTCTATCTCTGCTAGCTCATACATCTCTTTTTTCCTTCTCTTCTACATAGTTCCCTGATCCCCGAGGGGAGGAGGTAATGAAGACATCCTACTTAGGACAGAATGTTCTGAAGTCTGTCACTCTCTGCACATTGTCCAGTTGTAGATCTCTATGCTGATTCGCATCTACTGCATTAGGAAGCTTCTCTGATCATGGATGAGCAGGTGAGACACAGATCTATAGGCATAGCGGAAAGTCATTAGGAGTCATTTTACTGCTATGTCCCTTTAGCAGAACAATAGTATGTGGCTGTCCCCATAGACCCATGTTCTATCTAGTCTCAGGTTCTTGGACACCTTCAAAGTGTCAGGGAAACACTCCTAGCTAGCAGCCCTTGAATACCTCCCCTACGTTCTGTAACTCTCGTGGTCTATGTATCAGAACGCTGAAGCTGAATCAACTGCGTGGCTTTGGTGGTCTAGGAAAAAGTTCCCAAGTCAGTCCTTTAACAACTTCTACGATGCCCAGACCTTGGAGACTTAAAACACACACCTGCCCTAGATCGGGTTCAAAATGTACACTTAAAAGACACTCAGTCATCTTTTGGAATATGAAAATATGGTTGTAAAAGAAACAAAACCAATAATACTGCCCCACGTTTATTCAGGGCAGAACTGTTTATTTTACCCATTTACATGTATTTACTAATCCCAAAGACATCAGAGTGAAAGACATTATGAAATGCCTTTCATTTTGTCCTAAGCACAACAATTGATTGAAATCAAACCTGGTTACACAATCTTGCCTCAGAGGAAAAGGTTGCACAAGATATAGATGTTTCTGCACAAAGTTGAATATCCAGTTAATTATCCAGAAAGGTTTTTGTTTTGTTTCTTACTGCCCAGAGCAAAAGAAATGTTCTCTTGCTAAGGGAGGGTGTAATAAATTGAAAAGAAAGAGAAGGGAAAAGCCAATTATATAAACACTAGCCTGTTGACACTTAAAGTGTGACAAGCGGAGAAACATTTTTAAAAAGTTCAATCTGGAAGATAGGGCATTCAACACAAATGAGAAAAGAAGATGCGAGTAATGAGGTGGGAATGTCAGCCCTGCTGATGACGCCACTTTGAACAGCTACCTTACCAAGACAATATCACAACCTGCATTAAAATGTTCTGAGGGTCAAATTTGTAGAGAATTCTATCAAGTAATTTAAATATAAATAAGTTTTAAATGACCTCAAAACTCTTTCCTGCTGTTAACATTTTCAAAATCATTAAGTAAATGTGTGAACAATCACCAGAACAAACCAAATGTCCGTTGCTCTCTACATATCATTCCAGTTAAAAACCAAAGTACATAATGATGTTCAATGTTAGCACAGCACTTCTATAGCGGACCTTGTGTTGAAAAAAAGAGAGACTGAGACCATGCTCAGATAAAATGGTCCACATGTAGACGAGACTGTGCTTGGACAAAAGGGTCCACGTGTAGATGATTCAGACCATGGAAAAGGAGTGACCAAATACTGGTCCAATGCATTGTTTCCAGATCTTCTAAAACTACACATAAAAGAACCTTCCTGTTCTCTGAGAAATTTGCCCATGGTTATGAGCAGAAACGATGACAGGAATACTCTGCTCTGGAGTTTGTTTAAACACTAATTCCTGGTTTCTTGCTTGAGCTTTCCCCTCCCACTTCCACTGTAACTTCTGAGTTGAGATTTACTGATCTATTCTAGCACAATCACTTTTGTTTTGTTCTCTGCATCTCTAATGTAACATGAGGTAATATAGTGTTGGCCTGTTCCAGCAAAAGAGAAAGTTGATTGACTGTACATATGGAGAGGTAGCCTAGAGGCATCACAGCCTCCCAAGGTTCCACCATCTTGAATTAGCGATAATCTATTTAATTCCAGTTAAGGCCAGGCTATTACATATCTACCATAAGCTTGATCTATTAAAAGCTGAAAATTCCAAGATGAGTGAAATAAGACTTGTGATTTCAAGGTAATAGGGTGGACTGAGTATCAGTGCAGAAATAAAACTCATGTCTGTGAAAATTAGCCATTAACTCCATTTCCCCTCTGATTCCTACCACAAAAGCAATATGTATAGTGTTTGACCCCATGGTCTAGAAAAGGAGTAAATTGGAGAACAATCACAAGCCATGGTAATTATGATAAATCTCTGGGGCTTCCTCATTAGTTAAAAGTGAATTCGTTAGTTAAAGTGAAGTTACAATGATGTGAACCAATGTTGTTAATGTTGTCTTCATGACTTCTGTCTTGTCTAAACATATTTTCAGTCTTCATATTTCATATTTAGTCAACAATCTCAAATTGCTTTGTTCCCTCCCCCAACCCCACTAGTTCTTAAAGAGTAAACTTTCTTCAGATATTTTAATTCTTCTAAGTCATTTCCTCTTGGATATTTTCTGTGGTAATCACATATCCTTGAAAAGAAAGCATAGAATGACTTTAGTTCTGAGGTTCTTAGAATCTCCACTTGTGAACCATGTTTTGTAATATTTGTAAGTCTGGAGGTTTGTGCCATGTACAGAATATATCCAGTTTTACAGACAATAAGAAGCTCAGTTGATTCTTCCCCAGCTCAGAGTGGATTTTTTTTTTCTAGTCCCAGTGTTTGTTTTTGTTTTTGTTTGTTTTTTGTTTTTTCCTTTTTTTTTTTTTCTTTTTCGTTAAGAGTCTTGATACAGGGGTTAAGAGTTGTCACACCAAATTCTCATTGACCAGTGTTGTACCTACAGAGCTCAGGAATATACTTAGTAAGTAAGATTCGATTCACATGAAGCCTGCCAATAAGTTTTACCTGCACTCTAATAGCGGTGTCTCGCTGAACTGCTCAAGGCTATTTGTTTTCCTGTCTCAAACCTCAGGGATTTATTTTGAAAGCATTAAAGAGATATTTAGGATTTTTGTTTGTTTGATGTTTTTAGACAGTGTTTCACACTGTAGCCCCAGCTGGCCTCAGACTTGATATATAGACCAGGGTGACCTTGAACTCACAAACTACCTGTTGCTTTATCCCAACTGCTGGGATTAAAATCCATCATTTTATATTCTTGGTATTAAAAGTCAATAGATTTATCTAGAAATAAGTAAATGAATAAATGATAAAATAAAAAATAAATCAAAATAATGATATATTGCTACCCTAAAGACTATAAATTTTAGGTAGTTTGAATACACTGGAAAAAAAGTTGGTCCACAAGCAGAAACACTGATACCAGTGCAAGCCTATGTAGAAAACTGCCCACCAACAGAATGTTAAATATTAGCTTACATATAAACAGATACAAAGGACACTTTTTCTACAAAATCTAAACACAAAATTATCTTTTTAAATGTGGACATAAGATGTCTGTGGTGGTCGGAGTTAGAATAACCCCACAGACTCATAGAGGGTGGCATTATTGGAGGCGTGGCCTTGTTGGAGTAGGTGTCGAGGCGTGGCCTTGTTGGAGTAGTTGTGGACTTTGTCAGAAAAAGTGTGTCCCACAGTGTGGGCTTCCAGGTTTCAGAAGCTCAAGCCTAGTCCCTCTCTCTCTCTCTCTCTTCCTGCTGCCTGCTGATCCAGATGTAGAGCTCCAGCTACTTCTCCAGTACCATGGCTGCCTGCATGCCGCCATGCTTCCTGCCATGACAATAATGTAGTAAACCTCTAAGCCTGTAAGTCAACCCCAGTTAAATGCTTTTCATTATAAATAGAGTTGGCATGGCCATCGAATCTATTCACAGCAATAAATCCGTAAGACATTGTCTAAAAAAAGACTTATTACCTTGTTTACTGTTATCTTCAAGAAACTCAAACATAAGATATCAGTTTCTATTGTGGGACAGATAATGCAGCAAAGGACGCCAATCCACTACAGAAGAGCCACAGCATGGTAGGACACTGCCTGCTGGAGCACATAGAGAAACAGTCTAGTCAACAAGTAGCATTTTCACTGAGTTGATGAGACATGGATAGAATCTGAAGAAGCCAAAGAATGAATCTACAACTGTAGAACAGAGCAATGGAGAGAAGAGACCTACAGAAATATCTATTGAAGTTCTGCTGCAGAACTGCACATATCTGTGAAGTATATGTTCAAAGGTAAAGAACGACAGGAGAAAATTAAGCAGAACAATTCCCACATAAAAGGACTTTAGCTAGAAAGGCCTCAACCCAGAGATATGGAGAGGATTATCCTATAAGATCTGACTCCAAAGAAAGCCGATATCATAGCTACAATTAAGAATCACTGAACTCATAATTTGTAACATAGATGAAGAGCAATTTTTAAAAGATCAAAATGTTTTGCAAAGACCTTAGCTGCATCCCAGAAAAACAAAATCCAAAACTACTCAACAGAATACAATCAAATCTATGATTGAAGAATATTTGATATCTAACAAAACAGTACTAACTTTCTAAAAACAAGGAAAATTTACGCCATCATCAGACATGGTAATCAATAGAAAGAAGCCCTCAAATGAGAGAATTGGTACAGTTTAAGGACAAAAACTTGACTAGTCTAAATATTGAAAAACATAATGTAATAAAAACAAACAGAAAATATAAACTACACAGATCGAACTTATGAATAGAAGTAGAATATCTGAAACTAAAAATATACTAGATTCAGTTACTCAAAAATCATGAGATAGCCTTGAATATGCTCGGTGATGAAAGACTTCAGAGTGTGAGTGCAACAGATGTACGGTCTGAATTTATGCAGGGTGTAAGTTTATGAAGTAACAGGGTAAATGCTAAAAAACAATAATTGGTAAGCTGTAAAAGGCCTTCAAAGTGCAAAGGTAAGAGAACAATGAAGAAAAGATGAATTTTTTATAATAGAAGGTGAAATAATTTATCATCATCAAACCTGAAGTCTGAAGAATAATGGGGGTTTGTGAGGTCGAACTGCATACGGTTGCCAATGACCTGTAGAAAGGGTCTCAGAGCACCAGAGATGGTGACAACGCATGCAATATCTGCTTTATTAATAACTTCATGGGCAACTGTTTCAAGCAAAAATAACAACATTTTTATGAAATTTTATGAAATAGTTAGATGAGTATCAAGGAACTGGATGACTATTACATTTACAATTTAAGCAAGTAGCATATTTTTGAAGACAGACTGTGATACACTCATGACGAATATTTTAAACCCTAGAGCTCCTACTGAATTTTAGAAAGGAACAGGATTTATGCTGGTATAGCAAAGTGGTAGTAGCACATTCTTCCTAATGTCCATGACCTCACTAGCCCCAAAAGGTTGGTTAGGTTTCTAGTAAGCCATGCTAAGCTCCCACTGAGTGGGCATTAAGTCCAATTAGACAGCTGTTGGTTGCCACTGGCATGAGTAACTCTTACTGCACATAAATAGTCCTTGCTGGTTCCTTACTACAGTCTAAGTACTATACCCAAAGATAATTGTACCTTCTAGCCACCATCAAAGAGGCCTCTTTTTACAGCAAAAGGAGACCATAGCAGAAAAGCACTACTGGATACAATGCAAAAATCAATGGGTCAAGGGGAGCCCAGTCCCAGCAGATACATCTGCACCACAGTTCGTACAGGAATGGCTCAGGGAACATTTTGGAAGAGGGGGCAGAAAGATTTTAAGAGCCAGGAAGTCTTCTGTGAAACATCTCTTGTCGAAATGGCTCTACAAACAAGGTCAGAAGGGGAAAAATTTCACAGGGTCCCACGTCAAAGAGGGACAAAGAGCTACAGGCAACTAATGACTGCTGGGAAAAAGGAAAATTAATCTTACCCAGAAATGAGTCTCCCTATTGGTTGTTCAATGAGGAGTGGTAATCCCTGAGACAACACACATAAAAGAAACAAAAGTAGACTCACCAGGGCACATTTATGTATTTGTGCATATGCATACAAACACATATATGTTGCATATATGTATGAAACAATAATAAAAGAAAAAGAGGCTATCAACTTGATATGTGAGGATGGAGGAAGGGCACCCAGGAGGGGCTGAAAGGAAGAATGGAGAGAAGTGATGTCACTCTATTTCAATGAAGATATTTTAAAGGAATGGGAATAAAAGGGTTAAACCTTCAGTTATGATAAAATGTAACCATGAAATAATCCAAATTTAGACAAAAATAAGAAAATTAAATAATGGAGCAAAAATAAAAATAAACCCATTCACACCAGTAATTAAATCATGTAAAATAACTGGCCACTAAATGAAAAGGCAAAGACCACTTAGTTGGATCAGAATAGAAAACTCAGTGAAATTTAGTATTAATAGAAAATGGAAAAATAGGGTCTGCCTTAGTCAGTGCTCTATTGCTATGACGAGGCACCATGGCCACAGAACTCTTCCAAAGGAAGCATTTAATTGGGGCTTGCTCACTGTTTCAGAGCTTGAATTCCATTTCAATTGTGGTGGGAAGCATGGTAGCATGCTCAGAGCTCTACATCCAGAGCAGCAGGAAGAGAGCCAGTGGGCCTGGCCTGGGCTTCTGAAACCTCAAAGCCTACTCCTAGGGATACACTTCTTCCAACAAGGCCAGGCCTTCTAATCCTTTCAAATAGTGCCACTCCCTGGTGACTAAGCATTAAGATAGATGAGCCTATGGGGGCCATTCTTATTTAAACCACCACATGGTCCGGACCCTTGGCTCCGAAGAGGAAGAAGGTAATACTGAGGAAAAGGACAGGGTGGGGTGGGGGGAATTAAAAAATGTTTTTAAAACACATAGAGAATTACTCTATTTTATTCTTACTTTAAATTATATATAAGAATATATATTTTCTTTCTTTCTTTTTTTTAAATGAAGTTACATAGCATGGAAACCTCCAAATTGTTGGTCATTGTAGTTTAAGACACACACACACACACACACACACACACACACACCTGCAAAACAGCACAGGCTATTGCCATTGCCCTTTGTTGCCTCCCAAAAATTAAAAGTAAAACAATACTGCTGAAGATTCTACCCAGCTTGAACCCAGGATGGTGAGACTGAGCTAGAACTAACCTGAAGATTCTACCCAGCTTGAACCCGGAATGGCACAACTGAGCTAGAACTAACCTGAAGATTCTACCCAGCTTGAACCCGGAATGGCGTGACTGAGCTAGAACTAACCTGAAAGTCTCTCTAGATCTCATCTATGGGAAGGAGCTATGCAAACTGACAAGGAAGGAAAGCAATCCATAGTTCTACACAGCTGGAAAGCCTACAAATCACAACAATGCTCAAAACACCAAGCTGTCCCAAAAGGTGCAATAGTGGCTTTTATATCCTGGGGGTAACCAACAACCGACGGGCATTTAATTGGACTTAGGGGTCATTTAGTAAGAGGTGATTCAAGTCTGACACTGTAAACCAGACATAATACACATGGTGGGTGAGGTCACAGATTTTAGAGAACACTGTGGAACAGGTGGAAGAAATGCTGTACCAGGCAGAAGATAAGACCTTCTGCTGTATGACAGTGCCTTTCTACCTGTGACAGGAAAGTTTTACCCATGAAATTCAGCAATATGACTGCCTAAACAGGTACTGAGAAATGACATGCCAACATCACTGAGGGTAATCTCACAAGGCACCACTCTTAAATGAAGAGCTAGGCAATTAACGGATGCTGAGGGAGGGAAAGATGGTCTTCTCAAGAGACAGGGACCCTTGATTGGTTATCCAGTCCCATTTGGTCAGCCTTAAACACATATACATATGAGCAAAATTAAATAGACTTAACAGGTTGTGTTTATTAGCTTTTATCTGCACATAAATGTGTGAATGTATATGTGTATGTGTGTGTGTATGTCTGTGTGTGTATGTATGTGTGCAACAATAATATTACAGAATGAGAGGCCATGAGTTTGAAAAGGAAGGGATGGGGGCACACAGGAGCAGTTGGAGATGGGAGAAATGATATAAACATAGCACCCGTATATGATATTCTTAGTAGATAAATAAATTTATGAAAACTTTAAGCCTTTAAAGAGAAAGACATAAATAGTTTGAACACAAAAGCTCAGAATATTATAGATTGTTCTGACAAGAAGCAAACTAAGGGTGAATGTTGTGTATGAATATATTGTATAAATATATTTCAGAAGAAGGAATATTAACTCTCATATTCAGAGAAATTACATGGTTATGTAAAATAGGGCAATTTCTCAAGAAGACATAAAACCTCAACATAAGGGACTTACTAACAGCTTTGTGATTCAGGAGGTAAAATTGAGAGAACTCAAAGTAAAGATTAAACACTGTACAAGTTTTACTTGGACAATTCTACACTACCTTCAGTAACTAATAGACCAAATAAGCCACAAAATGAAAAGAATATAAGAGATTTGAAGCTGGGTGTATTGTTGTGTGTCAGCAGCCCCAGCTGTACAGAAAGCTGAGGTTGAGTACTTAAGTTCAGGAATTCCAGAACAGCCTGGCCAACACAGCGAGATCAATAAACAAACTTAAACATCATTGTCAACCAAACCGACTTCACAAGACTTGTAGAACACAAAAGAATACACATTTTCAACAACATACAAAACATCCACTGTGAAACAAGTCAAGATGCATAAAAGCACGTAAATTACATAGAATATTTTTGTTTTACAGAATAGAAATCAATACCAAGGATATTTGGAATAATCCTCAAATAATAAGAAAGTCACACATTTAGAAAGCCAGCTGTAAGCTGAAACATTTAAAGGTAGTGTATTACCAACTAACATTTAAAAGTAGTGTATTATCAACTAATAAATGAGGCAGTGCCAAATGTCAATGTGCCAAATTCTAGTTTAAGAGAAAATCAAATATTAAGCTGAAAATAAGCAAAGGGGAAGATATCAGCTTTATCAGTCTCAGGGAAAGGGAGTCAGTAGCAATTGACTGAGTGCCTAAGGCTTTCTATGGGGTAATCAACATACTCTGAAAAATATAGTGATTACTGAAGGCTGCAGCACCCCGCAGGCATGCAGCTTCTGTCTGATCTCTAAAGCTAAGCAGGGTTGGGTCTGGCTGACTGCACCAATGAGGTCGAGTTGAACATTTAAAATGGTTATGTTCATGTGTTATGTGAACCTTGCCTTAATTAAACAAAATAAGAATAAATAACTGGCATAGAAACAGATTTAAACATTGAAAAAAATAAAATCCATAGTTAGCTCCTTAAAACAATTAAAAGCAAAAATATAAAAATCAAAACCATAAACAAACAAAAATCTGTAGCCAGACTGAATAAGATCAGAGAAAAAGACTCAAATCACTAGTATCAAAGATGAGAGAAGCCCTGCGTGAGCAAGCTGGCTTAAGAGATAAAGACACTTGTTGCTAAGTGTTCCACGGTGGACAGAACAAATTTCTGCAAGCTGTCCTGACTTCCAAATGTCTACTATGTCACATACTCACTTGTACACACAGGCATATGCACACACACAAACAACAACGAAATGTACAGAACAAGATTGAAAGATAAAAGAATATTATCATAGATTCCATAGGCATTAAAACAATAGTGAGCACATATTTTTAGTAGTTTGATGTAAATCAGTTTAAAAGTAGGCACGAAGCCGGGCAGTGATGGCGCACGCCTTTAATCCCAGCACTTGGGAGGCAGAGGCAGGTGTATTTCTGAGTTCGAGGCCAGCCTGGTCTACAGAGTGAGTTCCAGGACAGCCAGGGCTACACAGAGAAACCCTGTCTCGAAAAAAAACAAAACAAAACAAAAAACAACAAACAACCAAACAACAACAAAAATAAAATAAAATAAAAGTAGGCACGATGCCTGAGAGGCACAAGTTATCAATGCCCATGGACAAACCACACAATCTGAAGCGCTGGGTGTCTAAGGAAATGGAATTCAGTTTTACTCATTACAACTCCACACTTAGATGAGTTTGCTCCTATTCCTGCAGAGCCAAACCAAACACTTACTAAAGAACTGCAACTCATACCATTCAACACATTTCAGAAACCAGGAATGGAGAACAAAACAACAACAACAGCAACAGCAGCAACATCTCCAACTCACTCTAGGATTCCTGAGCTGATACGGAAACTATGCAGACGCGGATAAAAAAGCGAGAGAATTTCCCATGGCTGTCAGCAGCCAGTGTCTTAACCAGATTCACTAACACATTGAATCCAGTGAAGCGTGCTGGAAGACAATGGGTTAAGCTCAGTTTAATTTAGGGATTATGTTATCGAGGTTATGTTAACTTTGAAAAAAGAAGCATGTGATTAATACTACTAATGGGCTAAAAGAGAAGGGAATCCTCTCAACCAATATGAATAAAAACACTTGACAATATTCAAATATTTATCCTGTGTTGCTGCAAAGACCTCTTAATGAACTAGGAATATAAAGACTATTCTACAACCTAGCCCTAACATCATTCTTAAAAATAAAAGGCTTGATATCTACATAGAAGAGAAAGCTTATCTGTAGCCTTTACGGTTTTGATTGGTGGGATTCAACCTGAATACCTGCAGAGGCTGGGTACCTAGTAAGAGACAAAGGGGAAGGAGGCCTTTAAGGAAGAGAAAGGAGTAGAGTGCTATAAAGAGAAACAGGGGCAACTAGCACGGGAGTGGGGCAGTGGGAAGGGAGAGGGGAGAGAGGAGAGACATGGGGAAGGAGAACTCACAACAAGGACCTATTGAACAGTCCTGTGAAAACCCACTACTGTTAACACTTTCTAAAATATATACAGACATTAAAGGAACTTAAATGGAGCCACTGTGTAATAGGAGAGACAATGCCCAAACTAGACAGCTCATGCCACAAAATAAAACCCCTCAGTGCCAGAAATATTGTTGAGTCACTGGCCAAGGATCCCACAGACCATCCAAAACATCACAAGCTACTTCTGAGGCTATCCTTTAGTCTGCACAACCTGATGGTAAGGCCCTGTTGCTATAGACACTGCTTAGTGCTGTCGTGGAACATGAAGAAAGCAAGCTGGTGGAAGGGCTTGCTGATGGAAGCATAAGCTGTCTCCTGAGAGGCTCAGCCAGAGCCTGACAAATTCAGAGGCCGATGCTTGCAGCCAACCATTGGACTGAGTGTGGGGTCCCAGAAAAAAGAACTGGAGAAGGGACTGAAGGAGGTGAGGGGTTTGCAGTCCCATGGAGGGAGCAACAGTGGCAACTGGCCAGACTCCCTGGAGTTCCCGGGGACTGCACCACCAACTAAAGAATACACATGGAGGGACCCATGGTGCTGTCCACATACATGGCAGAGGAGGGCCTTGTTATCCATCAGGGGGAGGAGAGGCCCTTGGGCTTGAGGGTGTTCAATGCCCTAGTGTAGGGGAATGCCAAGGAGGGAAGATAGGAGTGGGTGGGTGGGGGAGCACCCTCAAAGAGGCAAGGGGGAGGGGGAAAGGAGGGGGTTTTGCAAAGAGGAGACCAGGAAAATAAATTAAAAACAAACAAACAAACAAACAAAAAACCAAAACATTAAAAGCTTTGACAAACCCTAGCCATACTGACCAAGAAATCAGTAAAAAGGGACTCAAATTACCAGTATTAAGGATAAGAGAAAGAATATTAGGCCATCAAGATGGCTCAGCAAATAAAGGTGCTTGTTGCCAAGCCTGTAGAGAGTACTTTCTGCACACTACTGGATGGGCAAAGTAATCAGCTGTCACTATCACCCAGGGACAAACGCTACAACCTAAAACTGCAATCCGCCTGCAAGAGCCTCTGCTGCAAAAGGGGCACAAGTTAAAGTGAGAAGCCACTATGCACCTAGTAGGGTTGCTAATACCACAATGAGTATGGAGTGGTGGTCCATACCTGTAAGCCCAGCATTCAGTAGACTGAGGCAGAAGGATCACAAGTTTGAGAACCTGTCCCAAAAAGACCAAAAAGGGGAAAAAAAAAAAATGGAATCACTTTGCCATCAAGTGACATCCTTAAAGAGCAAAAGGAGAGTGGAAGCAAATGAGTAGTCCTGGGCACACTTAGGTCCTCAAGAATCTTGTAATCAAAATACCCACGGAGTCCTGGCTCACGTTATACGCCAAAACATTCGTTTATGATACCAGAAGACCACCCCCAAGAACAGCACTTTGATTTTTATGGAGAATGAGTTTTTGTAGTGTGTGTATGACCATGAATCTTAACAAGTTGCTGTTGTGGTTGTTGTTTACAATAGCTTCTGAACATTTATAAAGGTTTTTAAAAACACACCAATTCCAAGTGTCAGTTGTCATTTGCTTGGAAATTCAAATGATTTTCTAACAGTTTGTTAACAAGCACTACTCGTCTGCAGGAAGTTTGCAGGATAAAGGATAGCATTTCTCTAACATCTGTTTCCAGTGTTGGGAATTGCCTCATGGTTGCAATTTGGATACCTACCAAGTCTCAGAAAGCTTAACTTGTCTTTTATTTAGATATATGTTAAGTATCATGTTTGGGGGGGTGCTGAAATATGAAATGAATATCATTACCATATTTAAATATTTCAAGCGTTAAAATTTTAAGTATTTCAAAACTCCTTAAATTAGAAACTAGTTATTAAAATTAACTGTAAATCACAATGTTTACATGGTGATATTTCAACACCACCAGAAATATGAAACACTATAGTCAAAGGAGGCATGATTATAAAGTAACAAAACGCAAGGGTGGGGCTTGTTTTGAGAGCTGTCATTGAACACATAAACATTCCACGTGACAGGTAACATCTGGAAGGATCGCTCAGACTTTCTCAACAGCTGTAAATGTCAGTGACTGGCTCTGCATTACTAAACTCACCAAGTGTGCCTGTGCTGCTCTTCAAAATGATGCCAGCAAACCTGCTCCAGCAGGATCCCATCCATTCTAGGAAGGGCTTCCATCCTTCAAATAGAACCAAGCTTCTAGGGGAACAGGGAGACAGGAGAGCATGCTTGACTAAGGTAAAATTAGACACTGAGCTGGGGAGTGTGAGGGAAGGGAAGAGGGAAAAAGCCAAACGATGCAGTTAAACAAAGAAAGAAAGGAAAAAGAAAAACTACCAGGAAACTCAATATCGATTTTTTAAAATGTGCAGTGTTTCTGTCACGAAAGGGCTGTCCAACACTTAATGGGGAATGTTGAGACAGGAAAAGGTTTCCAACAAAGTCCCCGAGACAGGGTCTTTGTGTCCAACAGTGTGACATGTCTTGGGGCATGTCCTTTGTTTCCCCTGCCTGTGATAAAATATCCCGACAAAGGTAACTTAAGGGAGAAAGGGTAGCTCATAGTTACAGGTTGTTGCTCACCATGGCAGTGAAGTCACAGCAGCAGGAGCTGATGGGATTTGGTCACGTTATGTCCAGAGACAGGAGGAAGGAACAGTGAATGCATGCACACTGAGGATCAGCTGGCTTTCTTGACTCATACATAGCCCAAGATCCTGACCAGGAACGATGCCCGAAGTCCCTTCTCCCACGACAGTCTAGGTTTTGAAAGTTGACAGCCTCTGACCATCACAGGGCTGAAACCACAGTGGTGTCACATTCCACCTTGGTTACTTAATGCTGTGGTACTTCAAAGATGTTGTTGATAGTTACCTGATCTCTATAGCGCACCGCCTATAGTGTCTACTCCAGAGATTGTAGATCCATCGCTACTTTGCTTTAATGTCTGCTTTTGATAAAATCTACAATTTTATAGTTATATATTATACTTGAATAGTCCAAATGACCAGAAATTTGAACTTAAGTGGATATTTAGGAATATGTTTAATCCCCTAAACCATATACGTCAGCAGTTATATACATAGAGGTTTTCAAGAACTATTACATAATTCTAAAAACAGGTACGTTTGTATTACTTCTCTGAAGTAAAAGGCTTACTGTAGCTCGTGGTTGCAGGGGTATTAGTCTGTGGTCCTGTAAGATAAGGGAGTCATGGCACTGGGATCATATGCTGGGGGCTGCTCACCCCAGGGCAGAGAGATGAATAGGCCCAAATAAATGGCTACACCGAGAGGCTTCTATTTGCCTTGACATTGTTCTGTGTAATTAATTAAATATCAAAGAGCAGCACCCAGGATTACTGTCGTAGAACCCAAAGCAGAAGTTCCTCATCTGTGACTCTGCCTTATCACAGAGGACTACAGACTACTATCCCTCCAACCACAACAACCATGAGCTGTAGTACACCTTTCATCTCACCCTTCCAAGCTACTGTGTCAGTCATATTTTTTAAATCTCTCTTTTAAAAAAAGATTTATTTATTTATTATATGTAAGTACACTGTAGCTGTCTTCAGACACATTTACTTGTCGCTCTGTCCCTGCTCACTGTAGCTGTCTTCAGACACCCCAGAAGAGGGAATCAGATCTCAATATGGATGGTTATGAGCCACCATGTGGTTGCTGGGATTTGAACTCAGGACCTCCTGAAGGGCAGTCAGTGCTCTTAACCGCAGAGCCATCTCTCCAGCCCCTCTGTGTCAGTCATTTTGCCACAGCAACCAGAAGGCTGATAAATGGTTCTGAACTGAACGGGTGCCTGCTCACACAGGACAACTGGAGAGAATGAGGCTGAAGTTTACACTGCAGCAGTTACAGGACAAGAGATGGGAGACAGCTGAGTCCTCAAAGCCATTCTCTGGTAGCAGTACAGGGACAACCGGTTAGTTAGAAGAGCCATTACTACCACACAATGTTTGATTGTGACCAATTTTATTTTCAACGACCTTGTTGGGTACTTTATGGCAAAGCAGAGTTCATTCAACAATTTAATTTGCATATTAAAAAGCCTCCCAAGCAATACTTGTATACAGAACATCTTCCCAACAGTAGTCAAGCTCAGAGATGATCAACTGTAGCTGCAAGCGCAAGAACAGTGAAGCACATTCTCACGGTCTTGCTGCTCGTGGTTTTTGTTTTGTTTTGCTTAGTTTTGCTTTTTAAGCTACTTGAGTACTTAAGTTATACCTTCAGCAAACAACTCTTCAACTAAAGGAATGAACACAAACTTTGGAAACATTCAATCCTGAGTCCCTCATGTGGCCTTTATGTCTGAGAGTTTTTAGGCACAGCTAAGTAATAACAGATTTTAAAAATTAAGTTTTTAGTTTTTGGTATATGATTATTAAAGAGTTCTCAGAGTTATCTATAAAAGCTACTCTATCTAAAACATAGTGATTTTACACAGACAGTGCATCTAATATACACAATGTAGTTGATTTGTTCTGTCCTAGACATCACGTGGTCTGAGGAGGGAGGATGGATGGTCCTTAACAAGGCTCATCTAAGGACTGATACAGAAGTTAAAAAGGACACACACCTTTGACACATCAAAGAGGTAATCATTTGAGACTATACCGTCTAGATAAAAGACGGTATATCTTCAATTACTTCATTTCACTAAAATGTCGCTTGAAAAACACGGACTCCTGGATTATAAAGCATTCCGTTAGCGTTGCTGTTCAGTACCTAGTATATTTTTGGTATATCTGCATATTGCATCCAGAGTTACAAACTGCCCACAGTGCTTTCTGCCTCATTCAAGTATAATAAAAGTAGAAATCTATAGAAGATCTAAGGCTAAACAAACTATACATCATACAAAAAATTAATTTACAGTCAAAAAGTATTGGCAATGCCTTTTATAAGCTTCAACAAAGACTCATCACAAAGGATGTCATAATCTACGTACATGGTTATCACATAAATACACCGTTTAGATTCATGTGCAGCAGTATAGCTGTCAAATGAACCACAAAGAACCAGCACTCTGTACCCTAGACATTTCTGTTAAAGTAACACTATTGTCAATACTAATCAAAGGAACATGATTTTCTTATTGCATATTTATTGTGGCTGAGGCAGTTAGTTATGATACAATAATGCAATCTCCACAATTATTTTAAATAAACAAGAACACTTCTGCTAATAATAGAAAGGGTAATTTTTTTTTCTGAAATCACATAGAACATTGCTACATACAGTTTTAGGTAAATACTGAAAGATATGACCTTAAGGCATCTGCCAGAAAAGCAGATGTGCATATTTATATAAACTAAACAATGCAAGAAAAATATTGCACAAATCCTATGTTTCAAAATAAAATATTTCTGTCTCAATATACATAATTCCCTATTTTATAAACAAATCCTAACATCAACTGGCTGTTGCAAAACCTTTCTAGTTCTTAAGCTTTAAAAAACAGACATTAATAAGACTCTGGGCTCAACGTGGGGAAATGCTCACAGATACCTAGCTTGCTAAAAAAAATAACTACCTACATGAAGAGATGCTTGCAGAGAGTCTACATTTAGGGGTTCATTTTACATTTTGAATTTTTATTCTGATTTTCAAATATCTTCTCAGATTGAAGACCCATTGACACCAAACAGTGGAGTTCTCAGGAGACAATTTACTCATAAGAGTGATGAACTCGCTCTGGAAATCTGAGCAGAGAATGAATGGCTGTTGATTGCAAGAATGTCCACAGTCATTTGCTGTTGACCAGGAATCTTCCCTTTGTTTAACCAACAACTACTTCATGGGTATTTCTGGGTCACACCATTAGATACCAGCATAGGATCTTAATAACAGTCACACCTTTAGCTAAGAAGAAAAAGGCTACCTAGAAAATGGGGTTAACAAGGTTTTTTGTTTTTTTTTATGTAAAATCTGGACTCTCATCAACATGACGAGGTTGTTCCTCTACATACCTTAAGTTACTCCTGAACTGGGGGGAAGTGGCCATACTGCAAAGGGGCAATGTCATGTCGAGTGGATGGCCAAAGTGAGGACTCAGCCAAGCAGTGCCTCTAACTCTGTCCTTTAAAGTGGGATCTTAGCAGCATTCTAGTGGCTGACATAATTACTAGAAGAGTTAACGATGCTGTGGTTAGAACTTACTTTAATGCAGCAGCAGCAGCTCTTCGTGTTGATTCCGGAGCGAGTACCATCTAAGCAAATACATCCTTACTGTATATCATTATTATTATTATTATTATTATTATTAATTATTATTTTAACACCTGCAGTTCCTCTCCCTTTTAATTGATCCCCAGAGCTGGGTAATCGTTTCCTCCCATACCCTTACATCCTTAATTATTATACCTTGCTCCTGACTGGTACAAAAAGTCAATAGATACTTTCTCAGTGAAGGAGTTACTAACTTTGAATTGGAAAAGTAAGCAAGCCATAGTCTGAAATAAAAGACAGGTGAGAGTAGGTATTTACTCAGAAACATCTTCACTTTAACAAAACTGCAGCTCGGACAGTCGTCCTTCTATCTTTAGCTCCTGAACCGCCATGGATGCAAGCCTGCGAGACTCAAGACAAGTCACAGCTCGTGGTGTGATTTAGAGGCGCATAAAGCACACGATGCAGGAGCCAGAGCCGTGGGTTGTTCAAGTCTCTTGTAGGGCAGGAGCAGCTTCTCTGAGATATTTATTTTGGGAGCTCCAGTTTGTTAGCACTCAGAATCTAAGAGACAGTGCAAGCAGAAACATTTATTTTCAATAGCAGGGAACTTACATGTGGTTTGGTTTGGGCAAAGCAAGAAATACTCTTCTTTTTAAACTTCAGAATTCACCTATGATCTCTTTTCTCTACTGTATCCTTCATACTACTGGGAACCCTTGTTTAAAAGCCGACTTCAAATACTCAAGGTTTTAATGGTGCAAAGCACCCACCTGCTTCCAGTTTTCTGGACATTTTTTCAAGGATAATGTGTATAATTTTGTTTTTTGTTTTTAATATGAAGTAGCTGTTTTTGCTTGGCACAGTAAGGCACAGATCACTTAAGTGGCTTAAGACATTATCTGTGAGTGGATGAATGTTTCCAAATAGCCGAGTGTTACAGTGGATCGTCTCATAGGCTGACTCACAGTAGAGAACCACGAACCTGCCATGGGATTATCAAGGACGTGGACTGGAAGCCAGTGTTTTAAGCTGCAGTCAGGAATTTCTGTTCAGAAACCCAGTGGGAATGCTTGCCCAGCGGTGTGGGTAACGACCACACTAACTTTCCTCTTCCCACTAACATCAGCTCTTCTGATATGTGGCTTTCCTGTCATTTCAGTAAGCTAGGACCAATGAAGGACACATACAGGCAAAGTCTCACAGCCTTGCACATTATTATTGTGTACAAATAAGGATGACATCTACCCTTCTACAATGAGCCCATCCTCATAGCGACAAGCTCTATGGTCCACTACAAATGAGGGACTCTGTACCTCAAGTAAAACTACCTGTTCATATGCAGTTTTAAAAATGACCTGTGTAAATATTTTAAGGACAATGTTACACAAATCTAAAAGTCTAGGTTAAATTATATTCCTTAAGTAAATACTTTAGAGCATGGCCTTAGTGGGGTTCTTCAATAGTTTCGTAAACAGTTTTTTTTTTTAACTAAAAAGGACAATTTTTGAAAAGCAATCATTATGTTTGAGGATGTATAGCATAGAAACATGGCAGGTTCAAACAAACGACCTGCACATCCAGCATGAGGCATCTGCATGTGCTTTCAGATGTTCTCCAAAGCTAAGCAGTAATTGTGAGGGAGGTTCCATAAAGAATGACAGGGGACGTATTCTGATACTTCTCTGCCCTAAATAATTCTATAGTACCTGCCCTTGCTTTCTTCTTTTGCTCCATTCATCCTGCTGCCTGCACAGAACAGGTGTGGGACCACATTCAGAGTGGAGAACCCCAGCAGGTGTGTCAAAGTCAACACAACATGGCATATGATTGCGGCACACTCCCTTCAGACTCTGTAAAAATGGCACTTTTCTTCTGTGATCTTCTCCTTCAAGCCTATAATCTCAGTGTAATAAAAAATATACTTCATACATTACAGGAGCTGGACATCTGATCAATATTCCTGAAAACTTCAAGGTCATCAAAACTAAGAAAGTGAAGTGCCAGGGTGAGGAGGAACCTCAGCAGACATGATCACAGAAGGTAATCTAGAACTCTGAGGGAATAAGAAGACAGACAGGGGACACCAGGGAACAGCCGGAGCTCTGAATACCATGTGGCGAGTCAACAATATGGCAAATGCAGCACCCTGACATAGGATGCTAACAACAGCAGAGACAGGGTGCGGGGCAGATGGGAACTCAGTACCATCTTTGCATTTTCCTATAAATCTACAACATTTAAAATACAAAGTTAATTATTTAAAAAAGGAAAACACAAGGTAAGGCTATGAGCATCTTCACAGCACATCAGTTTTGAAAAGAACAGGTCACCGGCCTATCTGGACTCTGCAGGGCATTTGGCTTTCTGGAGGTGGACCATAGTTAACATGTACACAGTCGAACATTGTCTGAGGGGCTTCTTTGTAAGCAGAAGCTTTTAACTTCACATTGTAACTCAGCACTTAATATAGTTCACTGAAAGGTAAATATACACATTCACCTTGTTTGGAAAACATGGCTACATGTCTTTATAAAAAGCAAATTATTTCTGCTAGAGTGCATTTAAACTTGAAAAAAAAGTGGTGAGCTTAATTCATGATAGAAAAAGGCATCGTTGCTCTGCAGGACAAGATACTCCTCTTTCAAGCTTTGCATCACATGTTATTGTATGCTTAACATAACTGGAAGATTAAGGCAATTAGTGGGTTAACAGTCTCATCAGTTTCAGGCTATTTTTGATCAGTTTTGACATCTTGATCAGTTCATGCTCAGCCAGATTAGTACAGTAACTACTGGCTATATATATATATATATATATATATATATATATATATATAGTTATTTATGCATGCTTAGTTTAAATAAAATGAATAGCATTAAGCACCAAATACTGGGAAAGCTTAAGTTCCAAACACACTTTCAGCCTATGTACAAATTAGTACCTGATTTAACAGCACAGTAGAGTTCATTTTATGCTGGGAAACCAATGGATAATATAGATCCATGAGATGAACAGACAGGGAAACCGACTGGACAGCAGTAAGGGTTGCCATTCCCACCAATGACTCTCTTTACTGTTCCCATCATGGGGAAGTAATTCCACATGTCTCTGGAGAAGACAAGAGGCATCTACCCTCTACTGGTACCTTAAGTTTGGTTTTCACTTCTGCTTTCTTCTGAAATGTTTAAACCATGTTGGAAGTCACATGACATGTGACACAATGACACTACTTCTTGGAGAAGTCCAACGTCTTTTGAAGGCTTCTTATCCTCTTTCCCAGCTTTCTCCCAAGGAACAAAAGTAGACTGGCGGCTCCCAGAGCCAGGTACCAGCAGATCCTCTGAAGCCAGACTTAGTGTTTGCTTCACTTCTGGCTTTCCTTTATCCATTTGGGAAGCTTCAGGGGTAACTGGCTGGAAACCCAATCCTGAAGTAGAAGCTGGCTTTTCCACCACAGTAGGGCCACTTATACTGTCAGCACGGAGGGGCTTCTCACTATTCTCCTCTTTCAGGATAAAGAGAGAATCTGTCAACCCACTGGAGGAAACTCGTTTCCTGGGGGATGGAGGGAGGTGCTTGCCATGGAGGGCGCTGTCATCCTGCCCGAGATTCCACTCTCCCTGATCTCCAGAAGCACACAGTAGGGCCAGGTTATTCTCACTGGGAGCATTGGACTTGTTCTGGAAAGGGAAATAACAACTTCAGAATACTTACAATAAAATGACAGTGATTCTTTAGTAACTTGGTGTCTGCTTTGAAAACAAGGTTCCCATGTTTCATCAGGGACCTGAGCTCAGGAGTAGGGAGCGTTGACTGAATTCTAACAGTTCCTGCCTGCTCCATGAAGAGGAATGAGGAGAAAGGGACTCCACAAACTCTGGCTTCCATGTGTTTAGACTGTCACCTGTCACAGTCAAATCCACACAGAACTTTTGGTTCTCCAGTCAGAATGGGGTCCCACGGCACATAATTCTACTGCAAGTTTTTGCACTTAATTTAGTTCACTTAAAACCGTTCACTTTTCAAACAAGAAAATAGAAAAAAAAATTAAGACATAAAAATCACAGTATTTCTTAAAAGCTCATGAATTTTTATAAAAATAAGAATATTTCACATAAAAATGTTTTCACAAGGATGAATATTAAAGTAGATACCAATATGCCTGGAAAGGGGCATCACCTGGTAGCACCAGAGCAGTAAACACTGCTGCAGTTCTAGTCACAGAAATAATCCCTAAGAATTACATTTTTTACCATAGTTTGAAGTTTTTGTACCTACCTAGAGGTAAAATGTTTCTATAAACTAAGTTTATTTATCTGATTGGGCAAGACTGTTTCCATTTAACTCTAAGTTAAGCTCAACGAACCGTAGGTTTGTAATCAATGTCATCCATGGATCTGAAGAAGTCCAGGCTCTTTGCAGGTGCCAGCTTCCCCTGATCGGAGCTGTGTGTGCTCAGCGTGTCCAGGATCTCGCCCAGTAAGTCCATCTCCCCTGAGTAAGGAGCCTTCCCCTGGGCTTCAACGGAGTCGTCGCTTTCGTAGAAGTAAGTAGCCGTTTCTTCTCCGTCTTCTGAAGATACCCTGAAAGGAGACACAAGTGGGGCAGTTGGCCTCGCCTGCACAGGCTGTCTCGACTCACTTGCTACGCCACAACTAAAGGTGACAGTGATGTTCACTGTTAACCCCAGCACGTTAGAGGCTGAGGCAGGAGGATTGCACGTGTGAGGCTAGTCTGGGTTCCAGAAAGAAAACAGGAAAAGGAGAGGGGAAGGGTTAGGAGGAGGGAAGGAAAGGGGGAGGGAAAGGGGGAGGGAAAGGGGG
>JADRCH010000079.1:6455435-6465882 GCA_019843965.1 Rhynchomys soricoides | reverse complement strand
TGTATGTATGTATGCATGTATGTATG
Source organism: Rhynchomys soricoides (assembly GCA_019843965.1). Taxonomy (NCBI): domain Eukaryota; kingdom Metazoa; phylum Chordata; class Mammalia; order Rodentia; family Muridae; genus Rhynchomys; species Rhynchomys soricoides. Next base: position 6,465,856 of record JADRCH010000079.1, on the reverse strand, counting down.
TATGCATGCATGCATGCATGTGTACCACTGTATGCTTGGTGCCTGCAGAGGACAGAGGAGAGTGTCAGATCCCTGGAACTGGAGTTACAGACTGTTGTGAGCCTCCATCAAGTTTCAGAGATCTGAACCTGAGTCCTCCAGGAAGGGGTTTTAGCTGCTGAACCATCTTTTTAGCTCCGAAATGCCTTTGTAACACAATTTAAAAACTGTGACATCTACAAATTAACAATTACCTCTAACCCTTTACATAGACTACACCCATACATTTTATTTGTGGGTCAGAATTACACAGGCCAGTGATGCCTGCGGTTGCCATGACCCCAGTCTCCGGGGACACTTTCCTTTGTGCCAGCCATGACTTAAAACATGGCATTGCACCCCCATTTCCTGAAAACTGGCAGTTTATGTGGTGGCCCAGCTTCCATTTCCAGCTGACTGATATTTGTTTGTGGCAAGCATAAGCATTTTTATAGTGCACATTGGTAGGCACGCAAGCGATGTTCAGTTTTGCTCACAAGGCTTTGGGCGTGGCTTGCCATTCACTCATTTCAACTTACCTCAGTGTTTTCACTTGATGGTTCCATTCACCTGTCATAACCACTGGCAGGTCCATTTTTAATTAATATTATTATTTTACAGAGTATTCCTTTTATATTTGTTAGAATCTTATAAAAAAAACTTTACTATTTAGCGCTATATTAAAATACGATACAGACCAAAAAAAAAGCATAGAAGTTGTTGATGTGCTCTTTTATTTCCAAGAGTAATGAGTCACTGCCCCAGTAGTCTCTAAACTGATGACAATATGAGGCTATTTTTAATATTGTCATGGCTTATATATATTTAGTACATTTTAAACCACCAGTTACTATTAGTGTTCAAAATATCCTATCTTTACATTTTGACTTTAAAAGTGCTTATCTTCAAGATACACATCCTAAGAAAGTCTATAGGTTAAAAGAGTCACTGTTAGGTTTTTCCTTGAAAATAATCCGGTACAGGTGACTGGCCTTGAGCTCGTCACTGATCTAGCTAAATAAAGCTACATAAGGAATATCTGAGGATTTCTAAAATGTTCTCACATGCTTCAATGTTTCAAATGTAAGGTTTATAATTTTTAAATCATCAATGCCTTTTACCCACTGGAGCAGGCCCATGTCTTCTCTGACATAACCTCAGAAAAGGACTTTGGGTTTTCCAAGTGGATAATGAAATTCAGATGGTGCTCACAATCGTGTACCATCCTTCTGGGTGGGGAACTTTAACCTTGAATTTGCCCTTGGCCACATCCCCTAAAGGAGGAACTGCCTGTCTCCAAGCCCACAGATGTCTCCATTTGTTGCACTACAGAATTACTAAGTCTCTGGCACCTCTAGAACTGCCCCACCTGCTCACTCCTTGGTGCCAATGCTCCTAAGGTGAAGCATCGAGGGACACACACACACACACACACACACACACACACTAAGCACTGGTGACCTGTGATTGAAATGTGTAACAAGTCCCCATGAGTCTGACGATTAGAACGTACTGAGGGGCTAAGACCGTGTCAGTTTGCCACATAAACTGAAATTTCTTCCGTTGGACAAAAGTGCTCAGAATTATCTAGTAATGAAACTATCAAGCTCAACATTAGTTCTGGGAGGGAAAATTAACCTTACTCTCTCTTTCCCAAAACAACAACAACAACAACACCAAAAAATACCCTAATTAAAACAATGCTGTACTATCAGTGCCATGAACTCTACATGTGCTTAGTATGGTTGCCACGTGCAACTTTCTAATAAAACAATTAAAATTTAAAACAAAATAAGCAAACTACAAGGAAACTAAAACTTGATTCACTTGGTTGCTATTTGTTAATATCATCACTATTTAAGAAGACAAGGATATTAAGCAGTAAGTATATAAAAATATATTTGCTAAGTACTTTGCAAAGCCCCCTCACATACACACAAGGTTAGGTTCTTCCATTTGCCACTTCAGAGCCTAATGAACTCCACAATAAATCAAAAGGACGTGCAGAGGTGCTGGATGGTTTGTCCACGTCACATACAGCATGCAGAAGAGGAAGTGCCATTATCTGTTTGCTGCAGACCCTGCTTGCTCCAAGATGCTTCCACCCTGTAGCTGCCTGCCTGCCTGCCTGGTCAGAGCTCTCTAGTACTTCACCCGAACCATTCTTTGCACAATCTATATAATACCTAAGTCAGACCTCAAAGATGGAAAGAACTTCATCAGAAAATCAGAGCTATTTCACACTTCCTACCTACACAGGCCTCCATCACTTTGCACAGAGATGCTACTACTAACCAGTGTAGATATTACAAAAGATATTCATAAACGAATTTTAGAAACACATCAAACCAAGTAATAACCACTTTCTGTTTTTGTAGATGTTAACCTATGTCCAGTGAAGACACTGGAGCTATTGCTGCCATCTGTAGTGTGGGCCTCCTGTGCTTCTTGCTGTTTGTGTGCTGTCCCCTGGACTGGTTGTTGTCTCGTCTCCTTGGTGCCTTTATTTCTTCATGTGACAGCTAACCTTGACTGTCAACTTGACACATGTGGGAAGAAGGAACAGAAGAATGGCCTTCTTCACATTAGCTTGTGGGCATGTCTAAGGGGGCAGTTTTTAAATTGTTAATTGATGCAGGAGGCTCTACCCACTGTGAGCAGTGCCACCCCTGGGCAGGTGGACTTGGGCAATATAAGAAGTGTAACTGAATGCATGCCTGGGAACCAGTCAGTAAGCAGCATTCCTCCGTGACTCTGCTTGAGGCTTCTGACTGAGGTATTGCCTTGGCTTCCACTATGATAGATTGTTACCTGTAAGTGAAAATAAACTCTTCGCTCCCCAAGTTGCTTTTGGTTTATCACAGCAACTGAAAACAAACCAGAACACTTAATAAGCTAAATAAAATATGAAAGTGATCTTACTCTTTAATATAGGCTTACCCTTTCTCCAAAGCATGCAGTTAATATTTCCTGAACAGATCAGTATTTGCATATATAGCAGGTAGTTTGTTGTCTTAGGGTTACTGTTGCTGTGATGAAACATCATGACCAAAGCAAGTTGGGGAGGAAAGGGTTTATTGGCTTATACTTCCATATCACTGTTCATCATTGAAGGAAGTCAGGACAGGAATTCAAACAGGGCAGGAAGCTGGGGGCAGGAGCTGATGCAGAGGCCATGAAGGGGTGCTGCATTATGATCTTGCTCCTCATGGAATGCTCAGTCTGCTTTTTAATAGAACCCAGGACTACCAGCCCAGGGATGGCACCACCCACAATGTGATAGGCCCTCCCCCATCAATCACTAATTATGAAAATGCCCTACAAGCTTGCCTACAGCTTAATCTTATGGATGCATTTTCTTACTTTAGGTTCCCTCCTCCCTGATGACTTTAGTTTGTGTCAAGATGACATAAAATCATCCAGCACAATTTTGTTGCATATTTAACTGTCTGACATCAGCCTCTTCAGTGTTCCTGAGGCACAGAGGGGCATACGTCCATTCATTACTTCAATGAAGACTGAAGGACCATCTTTTTGTGCCAGGCATTAGGCTATATGCTGAGGCACAAGAATTAGCAAGAACAGGGCTCTGTGTCCTTATGAATGCTAGTCTAGTAAATAAAAACTAAACAAACTCTGATAATCACACCAACAAGCACAAAAGATCTGACTGTAATTAGCTCCTACTAAGCTATCACTGCTGTGAAAGCACTTAGCAAGAATCTGACCTAACAATCACAGAGCCCAAAGGAGCTCTATTCCCTGGGCTCTGAAAGGTCATGTGTTAGGTAGATGTTGAGAAGAAGTAAACACATATACAACATCCCTCCATTGGGACAATCAGGGAAACATGGAAAGTTCATCATGGCTTGGTTCTTATCATGGTACTCATGCTGCTTTCTGGGGCCATTAAAATTTGCAGTTACTCTTTTGATCACTAGGTGGCACACACTTATCAAAAAGATAGCTGAACCTCTGCACCCTGGTGTTACATAGATTCAGCAGGAGAATGTGGGCAAGGAGACCTCCTGGAGCTCCCGGAGACTGAACCATCAACCAGAGTACACATGGAAGGATCTATGGCTCCGGCCACATATGTAGCAGAGGATGGCCTTGTTGGCCATCAGGGGGAGGAGAGGCCCTTGGGCCTGAGGGTGTTCAATGCCCCGGTGTAGGGGAATGCCAGGGCAGGAAGACAAGCATGGGTGGGTGGGTTGGGGAGCACCCTTATAGATGCAGGGGGAGGTGGGATGGGATAGGGGGTTTTCAAAGGAGAGACCTGGAAAGGGAAATACATTTGAAATGTAAATAAAGAAAATATCCAATTAAAAAAATGGAAAAAAAAAAAAAAAAAAGAGGATGTAGGCAAGGGTGGCAGGGAAGAATCGATGCCGGATGAGCAACACAAGGCCATGACTCAACTGTCTTCTGGGAGTTTACTAAAAATTGAATCTTCAAGTTAAGGCTGCATCCATTTTCTTTTAGTTCTTAGCAATTCTTCATTCCACAAACATACAGTAAGCACCAACTATTTGCACGTCACTGCTTCCAGGGCACAAACATTATAATAAAAACGATTTCCTCTACATGAGGGGTAAACCTGCTGCAAACAGGAAATAAACGCTAGTCACTTCAGAGTTACATACAGGTGGCGTTACCACCTCTTCTAGGATCCAGGTATTACACAGGAAAGATACACCTTGGGAGTATAAGATGGGCTGGAGGGCTTCGTGGTTAAGAGCATGTATTGTTTTTGCAGAGGACGTGAGTTCATTTCCCAGTATCCATCTTGGGTGTCTCACAACTGCAGCTCCTGATACTTCTGGTCTCCTTTACATACCCTCACACAAACTGATGCACACAGGCACATGATTACAAATTGAAAAAAAAAATATTTAAAAGGAATATATGGCAGGTAAAGCTTCTATCACTTAGAAACAGGAAATTAAAAATGAGACTTAGAACCAAACATCCCAAATCTCAATCTAAATTCTGACCATGTATAATTGTAACATACAAGCCTGCATCCGTGAAAATATAAAGTGCACATTAGTGTGTGTGAAATACACAAGGGCAAGGCTTACTCACTAGGATGGTGAGGAAATGTACAATATGGAAAAACAACATCTATCAGTATGGAATGAAAACTGTGGGTGGTTCTTTCCCTTCCTGGAGCTGACTCTGTGTAGACAATGAATGAAATAAAGAAGACCGAGACAGACAGGAATTGTTTAAAGGAAAGAAAACACACACGCTCTTACAGAAAAGGACTAAGTCACAGAACCACACAACTGAATGTTTGAGAACTCGAGAAGTAAATTCATTCTAGTTGCAATAGCAAAATAAATGCTACCTTCCCTGCATACTATAAAATGGCCAAAGCCAAGGAGCTTGCTAAGCTTGCAGTTACCACTGTGATCACTAGATGGCAAACATTGCTAACAAGGCAAAGTAGAGCTTAAGCTCAAGGACAGTGGGGTAGGTGGGATGGTGGGTGGGTGGGACAGTTGGGAGGGATAGGGCTGATACAAGCAGATGAAACAGAAAACAACTTGTTTGGCCTTCACAGAATTGAGATTCTGATAACATATGTAACATTTCTGAGACAGACTCACTAGGAAATTCAGATTGGCTTTGGCTTCACAGTCCTGTCTCTGCCTCCACAGGGCTAGGATTACAGAGGGATGTGTGTGTGTGTGTGTGTGTGTGTGTGTGTGTGTGTGTGTGTGTTTATTACATAGACTTTAAAAAAAAACATAAGCTAATCTTTTTTAAAGATTTATTTGTATGTGTTATTGCCTATATGTATGTATATGAATCACCTGTATGCCTGGAGCCTGAGGATGTCAGACGAGGGCTTCAGAGTTCCTCCAACTAGATTTTGAGTGTTGTTAACTGCTTTATGTGCTGGGAACAGAACCCAGGCACCTGTTCTAAACCTCTGAGCCATTTCTCCAGCCTCTAAAAGTAAGAACACATTTTGATAACTGTCCCATCGTGGAGTTAAGGCAACCAAAATCCAGAAAGACTTTTTGATGATCCAAAGTCTAGCAAACACCTGATGTTATGCATAAAATCCCTTTGTGGAATATGAAAATATCACAGCACAGAATTATAACAGCAATGCCTTGAACATGCACAGTAGTTTTGTTATTTGAAAAGAACTTTAAAATACCTTTTTTTATATTTACAGGTAGTAACCGAAGCGCAGCTAAAGACTGACAGAAGGTTTGCTTCAGTTTCAGATGTTTCTGTGGCAAGCTTACATTACCACAAACTGTGCTGAACACTTTGCCATGATGTATAGGATGACGGCGAATGTTAGCAAGCAGCGAGTTAGGTAAGAATCAGAAAGGGACAGAGCTCGGACCCTGTCCCACATGTGTAGACCCCACTAACACTCTATTTCTATTATCGCCATGTCCTGAGGGGTCCAAAGAAACTGTGAGAAAGGCTGCCTATAAAGTCAAGTCTCAACCTGACTTTAAAGCAGGGACTGTAAAGCAGGAACTGTATTAGCGATATGCTAATGCTCCAGGAAGGCAGGACACAGTGAGGCAGGAGACTAGCATTGAGGCCTGAGGATTGAACAGCCTCCTGTAGGGGCATGTAGGGGACTGGAAGGACTAACAAGTCTCATGATCTACGCGATCAAATGAATTGAGCTGATGATTCTTGTTGCTGCTGGGTAAAAAGCAGGTGTCTTAAGGAAGCCTGCCAAGGCCGGTCCTGAGAAGGGACGGACAGTGGCTCTGTCAGCAGTGATCTGGATATGGCCCTGACCATACACGGAGCCCCCAGCTCCGGCCTACAGTAATCTCACGTTCTTTGTCAGCCTTTTGTGCCTTGTTGTTTCCGTTTACCTACCGCCTACACCCGCCTACACACGCTGCTCTGGCGGAGGACCTGGGTTCTATTCTCAGCACATAAAGCAGTCAGCAACACTCAACTTCCAGGAACTCTGAAGCCCTCTTCTGAGCTCCTGAGGCCCCACACGATTCACTACATACATACAGGCAAAACACAACACACCAGTGAGCTTCCTCTACCAGAAGCATTTTGTTCTGATAACATACATCTTACAGACCTGAGACTGAGAACCTTACATTCTAGTTCCTACTTCCATTTAGATGCAGAAAAACTTCTAGAGAATGCCACTCCCAACCTAACAACACCAAGTCTAGATATCCTAAAAAGTACATCATAATTACTTTTGAATCCATGAAAGAAACCTGATTCACAGTAACCAAGGAAACAGAGCCTCATCTATCAGAAGGCCTTGGCAACAAGCAAGAAGATAAGCTGCCACTTACAGAAGATAGTTCCTGAAAGTTTAAAGCAACATTAAATAAAGAACATGTATGGGCTAATGTGTCAATTTAGAGTAGCCAGGAATCTCCAAGACAAAGGAGGGGTGCATGCAGTTTCTAGCTCTCCCTTCCCCACCCCCACATTCCTGTAACTGTATTTGCTAAAGGAAGGGCATGTGAGACAGACTGGAAAGACAATAGTGCTCTGGTGGGTCAGGAGAGCAGAGACGGACAGACATGCACGCACTTTTCTACATCTTTATTTCATAGACAGCTAGAGCCTTCCCAAGACCGTCAGGGAAAGTGGAGTAGCAAATTCTCTATAGGTGTGTAGGACACTAAGTCCTAGTGACACCAAGTCTACACCACTGGAGAGGGGCCAGGAAACCTTCTCTCTAAGAAAAGCAGTGATATAAAGACGCCGTACGCCAGTTTGAACAGGAATGTCCTCTACTGGCCCCTCTGCTTTTGGAGGGAGGTGGGAGAGCCGTTAAGTAAATCTTTCCTTTGAAATTGTTTCTTTGAGGTATCCTTCACAAGGACAGAGATGAACTAACAGAGCTTCCATAAAGCCTATAGTGGCTTGCCTAAGGCTGAAGATATACCAGAGCATAGAAAAGACACAAGGCTGGAACCAAGGTCAGCCCCGGCCTCATGTGGCTCAGTTAGACATGGACTTCGGAAAGCTTAGGATGAATCAGGAAAACTGGGAGAATTTAGAACTTTCTCCAGAAGTATTATACAAAAACACAAGACCATAGCATCCCATTGATATGCTTATCAATAACAAAATCCAATTCCAGACACACTTACCCTCTTGTAATAATTAATACCATTATAAAACAAAAGGCATGCTCATTTACAGATGCAAATATTAATATACTCTACATATAAAGTCCAGAATTCAATTAAGAATTATGAGACATTAATGAACAGATAAACAAGGCATGAAGAAATAAATGATAGCAAAAATTGAAATTTAAAAAAGAGCCAAGTGGAATTGATAGAAAACAAAACAAAACATCATGATAGAATAGATGAAAAATAGCTCCAACGACCTCATCAGCAGATTCAACAAAGAAACACTGCATTTTGAAACGGGTCAAAAGAAATGACCATAATTGAATAAAACACAAAAAGAAAAGAAAGCAAAGCAAGTGAAATGAAGAACATTAACAAGAAAATAGGGTGCAGAGCACCCAGAAGCTAAGCCCTGCCAGCAATATGTCCAGTGCATTGTTTCCATAGAGTAGACATTCTCCATCTGGCTGTCCCCACCTCACCCCACCCCTCTCTCTCTTCCTCCCTCCCCAACCTCTCCCCCTCCTTTCTCCGTCCCTCCCTCCCTAGCTACCTCTCTCTCTATTCCCCCACCCTGCCCTGTGTGTAGTGGATTGTTAGTGTAAATAAAATGGGAAAATATTACTTTAATATGAAACTGATTGTAGTGAGCTCTGGAAGCAATATATGTAACAAGCTCCAGTTTTCAGAATAATCCACTGAGGTGGTTACTCTACCATCATGTTACAGCTCATGTGGCTTAGGTGAGGCCAGATGCTTACATTCACCAACCGTCCATAGGGCAGAGCTGGTACTCTTGTCTGGGCTCATCATACAATGAAGACTCAGATATTTCTGTTCCCTCCTATTAAGTGATAAGGCTGGTGGGCAGAGAATGAATATAGAAGTCTTCCTGTATTTCTAAATAATGGTCCTTAGGAACTCCAAAGGAAATAAGTAAATTGGCAGGACTAACAGCACTAAGGTTCCGAGGAGACACATGGCCTGGAAAGCCAGGAAGTAGCTTGCCCAGATGGTCAGATAGTTAAATGGGACTCTCCTTGATGACACACTCACTCTGGCCAAATCACACCAACAGTGCATTAACAGAGGCTCATGTTAATTCAGTTGGATTCTAGTCTAGTTTTCTTTTTTTTAACTTAAAAAAAAAATCATTAAGTATTAGAGTTCACAGACAGAATACAAGAAATCAGAACTGATCACTGGTTTGGCAAAACACTCATCCCAGAAACAGAGCACATTGGGGTTCAGAGACTATGAAAAGCTGGTGATGATGGCACTACCCAGGCTGGCGACGGCACTACCCATCCCAGGATGCCGTCTCTAAAGCATGGCGACTGGAATAGGAAGGGTCAGACTCACAGGATGATGCACACTCACCCGTGTGGGCACCTGTGGCAAACATGGCCTCAAGTTGGATATTAGGAAGCCAGCTTTTAGGACTTTCATATGCTGGTAATACCAACTGTGTTTTAAATCCCACTACCCTTTAGGTCTTTAACATTTGAAAATGCAAATTTGACCAGTGGTTATACAGCTAGCTTTTCAGTGTAAGAAATTATTAGTTAATCAAAACAATATGATTAAGCATTAAATACCTCAATGAAGAATAAAAAATTAGTGATCCTCTGAGAAGTGGCAATCTAGTAGAAGATCCTGAATTTATAGTGGGAATAGCTACTGTGAACTAATGGCTCTTCTCTCCATTAACACCAGCACTGATCTCTGACCAACTTCAAAGCAGAGCCATACAGGCGGGGGTGGGGGTGGGACAAAACCAAACAGGAGAAGCATCATTTCTTTATCCTAAGATTCTTGAGAGAAAATAAGAACTTATGTACAGAAATTGGATATTTTTGGAGTAGAGAACTGTTGTTAATTTGATCAGAACTGCTTTGTAATATACCAGGTATTATTCTGCAAAGTTAAATTTAAGATAAAGCCCAGTTACTGACCGATGGCTTGAACGCGTCAGTGCCTGGCACTACAAATTACCTTGTAAGAATGTCTCACACCGCTTCCACTAGAGGGCATGCTTGTAATCCAGAACCCGTTAATTCTTTTTGAAACAACTTTAACTATAACCAAATATGAAATGTTTGAAAGAGATACTGTCCCACCATAGACAATAACTTCTTTCTAATCAACAATATGGTGCCTGTATATACCAGAAGATCAACAGTGTAAGTTACTGACATTAGAATAAATTAGGTTAAATCCGATGTGAAGAGACCCTGGAATACACGTTGCTACAATGTGTTTTGTTGCTACAATGTGTTTTGTTGCTACAAT
>JADRCH010000079.1:6379961-6455425 GCA_019843965.1 Rhynchomys soricoides | reverse complement strand
GCTACAATGTGTTTTGTTGCTACAATGTGTTTTGTTGCTACAATGTGATTTTTACCTTTCTTTTCTTAGGTAACACTTCTTATGGTCATGTTCACTTAATGTATTTCAAAAAGTTTTATCCTTTAAAGTGTCTTAAAACATTGTCCTATTACTTCAACTAGCAATTTACCTTAACAGTGCCTTCAATATTGAGCTAAAATAAACATAAAATCAAAACTGGTTGCTTATCATGGTTCTTAGAGCTATTTGTCTTCATAAGTCCTGTTCAGAAGGAAGGAAACCATTCCCATACTGGACCTAGGCATCTAGCCAGGGCTAGTGAAGTCATCAATCTTGAAGGAAAACCTACAATCACCTTACTAAACCAGCATAAACTCTAACTAAATTCTAAATATTTGTCTTTATACCAAAGAGATGTATGGTCCTCACCCCCTCATCAAGGAAACTTCTCCTTCCAACAGATGAAAAACATTACAGAAAACCACTGCAGATCAAACTGCAGTGTGGTGGAGCCCAGCTCCAATGTGGTACATCTACAAAACAACTCCAGCACCTAAGGCTCAGGGGACACTGTGGAAGAAGGGGCAGAAGCAGAGGTTCACTGTGAGATGTCTCCTAGTACTATCAGAAGCTACAACTACCTAACCACGGGCTGAACAAGGACAACCACAGACATGTCTAATGTGGACAGGAGAAAGCACACAGAGAACAGACAACTATAAATGCTGAGGGGGAGAAACAGGCTTCTCCAGAGAATACCAGCTGGGTATGGATACCAAGTAGTCAGCCCTGAAAACATACATGTAACTAATACTGTACAGCCGAGGAGGCTGTATTTAGAAGAATGTGTATATACATACACGTACATAACAATTAGTGAAAACAGAGAACACCAATCTGAGGGAAGGCAGGTACGGGTATGTGGAAAGGCTTGGCGGGTATGATATCATTTCAAACTATAAAAGCAATAATTGTACGTCTTATGTAAAGCTTACTTTACAAAACCAAGTATCCTTGATATTTACTTGCCACATCCCTCCTCCAACCCATGCCAACACAATTATTTTTATTGATTTGTTATTTATAATTACTTTTTTTCTTGTGAAGAAAAAAGTGGCCACTTCCTTCAGAATCATGCTTTGCAATTTAGGCTGACTTTGAACTTGTGACATTCCTGGTGTGTGTCACTACAAGTGGCAACTATACCAACTTTTTACACTTCCTATGTCTCAACAGGAAGTGCTACCATGTATCCCAGGTATATTTTATTTCAGAGTCCAAAAACTCTTAGAAAGAGAACTTTGACATTAATATGTTAGCATAAATACACACAACTTCATATGAGTTTCTTGCTTTTTTATGAGCTATATAATTTAATAACATATAAGTTTTATATCTTAAATTGCACTTGAATTATGTACACTTGTAAGTACACACTGTACATATTTGTAGTGTGTAAATCAGTTTAATATCTATAAAACATAAACTAACTGATTATCATATTCATTGAAGATGATAAGATGGTGGGATTTTGTTATATCCCCACATACTCTACTGTGGCTATGAAATGATTTGTTTACAATTCTCTGTGGGCCACATACACACACACACACATATGTATATATACATGTGTCTACCTTTAGGGCACATTTTTAAAAGATAAAAGTATACTATTTACCAATTATAAACTTATCATAGCTATTTAATTCTGTTAGAATGGTTTGTAAGCAACTTACCATATAAAGAAACACCAAAATTTCATTTTAAGTGAGCATATATATAGAAAAAAGTATCAATCATATCAGATAATGAAAATTTCTTCATCCATGTGACAGTAACAGGGCTGTTCCATTCGTGGACACTGTACAAAGCCCCGACTACATTCCTAGTGAGTATTTACTGTCAAGGGCACTGCTGACTGCAGAGGAAAGGCCCGCCTTTCCCTCAAAGATTTATATGAACTATCTAGATGGTAGAAAGGACGAAACTCTAGTGGACTGGCTTCTGTCTTAGGCATGAAACAGTTAAAAGTGGTGTGTGTGCCAGGGTTTTAATCAGGCTTAGCAACAAAAAGCTTCCTCGGTCATCTTCCACAAGATTTTGTCACATGAAATGCCTTGCTTAGGGCCATCCATCTGTTAATTTCCACTCACTTTACGGTACGGCTGAGCTCTTACGCTTGTTCACTAGTATAGTTGTTAGCCAAGTGTATGCGTGCATGTGTGTGTGTGTGTGTGTGTGTGTGTGTGTGTGTGTGTGAGATAGAGAGACAGAGACAAAGACAGAGACACAGAGAGAGACAGAGATTGCTGGACTAAGCCAAAAAATGTTTTTATCCTTTAAAGCAGATCCTAGTTCAGGTTTATAAATTTATTATTGAATGGGATTTTTCTCTTAAAGTTTTCTATTACATTCTAGACAATTTCCTATGACAGAATTAGAATTAATGGTCTAATATTGCTCACTAACTCTTCAGGATTCCATTAATATAAAATTGACAAAAGCTAAGTCCAGAGGATTAAGACTGCTGTGCACCATGACCGATAGCAGTATTCTCACTGGACTAAACAGGCCCTACTTTCAATAAAATCAGAGAAGGCTCCTTTCCCTGGAGTCCTGTTAGGCTAGGGCGGCTGTTAGAACTGTCATCGCCACACAAAAGGGAAAAGGCTGCATTTTACAAATGTGAAGCCTAATTGGGAGCTCTTCATGGCTGTACCCTTGACATTTATTTAAGCCTCATCAACAAAACAGAAAATAGCCATACTAATTAGTAGACCAGCACACAAATTACTATTTGTTGGGGGTAGATTATAGATTCACGGTCTATTCCAAAGACCAGCAAAGTAATGGGACAGACATATTTAAATTCTTCTCCATAGCATCCACACTGTAGACTTTGCTTGTGTTAAATAAAGATACATTCTTATAATTCAAATGATCACAATTCATTTAATATTCTGAAAACTAAGTAAAAACAAAGTCTTTCATTGGCAAGTCTTGGTGGAAACTAAAAAAGCTACATTCTGTCCACAGTTGGGTCCGTGTTTGATAATTAAAGAATTCACAACGCGATGAGACAAGTCTAGTCAGAGTCATTTTTTAAATGTAGCTGACAAGAAAACAAACACCATCTTACAATGTTACAGACAAGAGATTTATTCATAATACAAGATGTTTATTGTTTTTCAAATCATATGCTAACGTTAGCAGTCAGGACCCCACTTGGACTAACTGCTATTTCTGTGGCCACAGCGCTGTCAAGTGACTAAGGACAGGAATTTCACAAGAGAAGAAAGTCTAATAGGGCCATTGTTACAAAGGACTTGGCACTCCAGACACATGTGTGAGCATGGACTGCTACCTAATATACTTATTGTTTATGAAGATAAACATGCACATTATCGATAATTCTTATAGCAGCCTAGGAAAATAATGTTTGATATTAACAATATACCAATTAAAGATGCAGAAAGCAAGACAAAGGGATATTTTATTTTACTGAATGTCAAAAGCAATTTCCTCTTTAAAACCAAGTTTGGTCTACCTTTGTACTAATTTTTCCATCAGATGCACCTGGGAAGGATCACAGTTAATGATAATACATCTCATATTGGAAAACCACTATGTGTAGATCTAATATGCTCTTATGAACCACAGAAAGTTACCTGTGAAGGCTATGGAAAATTTGTTTATTGGTTAATTTGCTTAAATGTAATCAACTTGCCATTTTGTATACCTTAAGATACACAACTTAAAAATCCATTTCTAGAAATTAACATGAAATATGAAACAACAGAAGTTAGTAAAATATAATAGAAATGTCTTTTTGTGTTATAAAAGAAAAATTAAATAATTAGCATATGAAGATTCTCTTAATTTATACATTTTGAAAAAGGATTCCTGTGATTTAAATGTTTTTATATTAAGGAATTCTATTGAAAAAGGTTTTTTCTCATAAAACAAAACAAAACAAAAAAGAAAAAAAAAACCAAAAAACCCTGTCCTTTATGGTAAATACCACCATTTCAGAACTCTGTTACAGAGCTGGTAAGAAAGTTTGCAAAATTGATTTAAAGCACAGACGCTTGTGAGCAGTCAAGAATTGAGCATATTAGCAGTGTCAGAAAAGCAGATAGGTAAGTGTTCCTGGTTTAATGTCATTATGTGAAGGACTGGCCACTTTCTATACGCACAAGGACGACTTCAAAGACATGTTTTAGTAACACAATCAGAATTTGATAATAACATCTAAAATTAATAACAGTCTATGAAAAATAAGCTTAATAAAAGGAAAAATAGAGAAATTACTTAGTTTGCTACAAAAAAAAAAGTCTCATGAATTCAGAATATTTCCATGTTTCTCTTCTGTTAATGGCTAGTGCCGAAGAAAGGCCCTGGACGCAGTGGGCGGTGGATGATGAGATGAGCGGTCTTCTTCATAAAGATCTCCTGGCCATCTTCTCTCCTCAGACTGCTGAGGCCCAATCATTCCTACCCAAATTCATGGAAAGCCACCATTCCCACCCGCATGTCCTGCCCTTCTGCCATGTGATAATGTAGCACATCATCTTTATGTCTTTATGACACGTGAGCCTTTACCCAGGCTCCCCAGCCTCCAAACATCTAGAGAATATCTTTCTGTTCGTTATGTAATACTCAAGCTTAAGTATCCTGATAGAGTAGTACAACTCTGGCTAAATCAGACATGCAATAGCACTTTATTACCATAAGCATTCCATTGATTATTAATCTTGACTGTTGATTTGATGAGCTTTTAAATAATCATGGCAGGTCTGTGAGGCTTGTTTCAGACTGACCAGGCTAATAAGAATGGAACATCCACTCTGCATGTGGGCAGCACCACCACAGTTTGGGGCACAAACTGAATAAAAAGAAGGAGGACGCTCAGGGCACTCCCTTCCTGACCGCAGATGCTATGTGAGCAGCTGCCTTAAAGTCCACAACGTTCCTCCACATGGTTCGTGATCTCAAACCATAGCAAAAATAAACCCTTCTTTCCTTCTTCCTTCATTCTTCCTTCCTTCCTTCCTTCCTTCCTTCTTTCCTTCCTTCCTTCCTTCCTTCAAGTGACTTTGTCCTAGAAACAAGAAAACTAACTAGTAAGAAGCCTGGAATGGCAGCAGTACCACTGCTGTGACCGACCGTACTATGTGGTTCATAGTCCTTGGAACAGTGGTATAGGACGAACGTGGTAGAAGAAGGAGTTTGGAACTTTGGGGTAGAAAAGGCCATGATGCCTATAAGGAGAGATGAGCAGGCCATTCTCACTGGAGCTGGAAGACAGGAGTGCTGACAGGAAGGTGTGCACAGAGGACCGGCTCATGAAATTTCAAATAGCAAGGGCTCTACTGGGATCTGAGCTAGTCTATTCATGTGGTAATGACATTGAGAATCAGCTGCATTCTGACTGCTTTCTGAAAAGGCAAGTCAGGCTGAATACAGAGGAAATGAACTAACTCATGTGGTGGAGGGAAATGCCAAGGCAGGAGAGCAGTCGCACTGGGGGCTGCTTTCTTCCAAGGTGAGAGAGAGTGAAAAGTGGCACCAAACATGGAAAAAAGAGCACAGGCAAACTTCACCTTACAGACGAGGCAGGTTTAAAAGCAGCCAGAATTGTTAGAGAGATGGATGACATTAAGGAGAAACCTAGACTGAACACTGGGACAACAGAAAATGTGTTTTGAGGGCAAGACCTAACTTGCCATAGGCTCTACGTTGTGAAAATGCAAGTTTATCTGAAAGTAGATGGCCTGTATTGACAATTTTAGTGAAGGAGTTCTGGGCTCTAAAGGAACGAACTAGAGATGTGTTTTCTCAGGGTCAGCAAACAGATGCTCATACCATTGTGCTCCAAGGGAGCCAGGCACACGCACAGCTAGCAACTGAACTTGGCAGCTTGCTTTGTTCACTAGGTACTGGTTGTGCAGGCATAAAAGATAGAGAAATAAGGGTGTCAGGGAAGAAAGCCAAAGCGCTAGAGAGCTGCTGAGGTGAGGCAATGTGTGGCAGGGTTGCCGACCCTGTAAAGATATCCTAAGGAGCCAGTCAATGAACCTAAGAAAGGATAAATCGCAACGCAGACTCTCGAATTTTGAAGATGCCAACTGTTTGAGACATTAGTTGAAGAAAATTGAGTGTAAGTACTGCAGCTGGTTCAAAACATGTGCTCCAGGCTGCAAAGCTGGAGGAAAGGGGCTACCCAAGCCTTTACCCAGATGATTCTATCATGAGCCAGATACAGGACATGAAGCTGCAGGATTTAGGGTTCGTTTGCTTACTGGCTGTCGGTCTCATTTGGCCAGGTCACTGCTCTCCTATCCTTTATGGAGTGGGATGTGTATTCTGTGCCATTGTATATTGGAACTGCATTAGTTAAGAGACGGCCTTGAGTCTCAGATGAGAGTTGGAGTCTGGACTTTTAAATAGCACCCACTACCAGAGACTATAAGGGCGCTGGGCGGTGTGCTAAACGCATTTTAGATTATGGGATAGCTATGAGCCTATGAGGACAAAAGGCAGGAGGGCGGGAGGGAGGGAGGGAGGGAGGAAGGAAGGAAGGAAGGAAGGAAGGAAGGACATGGTTTTAAAGTGACATGTTCAGGAGTCAAGTTGACAAAACCTGGAGTTGAAATGGTTCTTCTTGATTTCCCCATTGATGATGTTTAGAATCCCATGGAAATAACTTCTGGGGGGATCTGTGAGGATTTTCTATATTGGTTAGGTTTTCTCTACTGCTGGGCAACACCACTCAATGGGCTGTGACCCCAGAGTGAATTAGAAAGGAAAAATGGAGCTGAGTATCAGCACTCTTCTCATTCTGTTCTCCTGACATGTGACCAGCTGCTTAAACACCTGCCATGCAGACTTCCAGAGACAGTGGATTGTACCCCCAAATTGTGAACCAGATAAACCCTTCCTTCCTTAAGGTTTCCTTTTCTGGCCCTAATCTTGTAGGAGCCACAGACATTGCTATGACTAGCCTGGCTGTCAGCCTTGGCAGCTGTCGTAAAAGAAGCTTTGCGGCACTATACGGATTTGACTCTAAAGCTCATTTCTAAAGATGCCTAATAAACCCCAGTTTGGTATGCAAGGTTTAATTGGTTAAAACCTTTGGGAGCCTACTCTAAAATAAGAGAATACATTGCTATTTTTCTAACAGTTTGCCACTTGGGACAATATTCTTAGTGATATTAGCATTTGAACAGAAGTTTCAAAAAATAATAGCAAATAAAATATTTAGGTATAGAAAAAATATGAATATAGTCCCCACGTTACAATGGTTTGGCTTCATGAGTTTTTAGGTTTCCTATGGAGAAAAGCAATATACTTTAAGTAAAAATGATCTTTCAACTTTTGAGTCGTCCCCAGCTAGTGATAAATAATACAGAACTGTTCCTGGATTCTGGGCAGCACAGGGACTCCGTTTCCTGTCACACATGCTGTCACAAAGGGGAACAGCCCTCAGCATACAGTGCTGTTAGTGAAGATGTTATCAGGGAAGCATCTTCAAAGCATTTTCAGTTACAACACGAACAGCTATGACGGGTCCATCAAGAAGCACCCCATCACAGGATGAGGGTCATTTCCACAGTGCTTCACCCAAGGTTTTTCAAATATTGTTATAATATTGGATGTCTGGGTTACACGTCTGGGTTATATTTGCAATAAAGGCAGTTTATTATTGTTGTTCTATGTTACTCTGTTCATACTGCACATAATCTCTCAGACTCACTGGAGTATAAACTCTTTGAAGACATAACGTAACGCAAGTAACCCGTATGAAAAGGGCTTGGGAAGAGCACTGTTTCAAGTTTTGTACTTTTTCTTTTTTTGGGTGCTACAGTATCTGTAGATGAATATGGAGATATCTTGTGGACATGAATTATCTTATACCAAACTAATCATTCACATAGCTTACACACAGAGCCAATATTGTAATAAACACTATAGCAAGATTATGTTTGGGATGTGTGGGATCTTCCATGTCTGCATCAAGGTGGAATTTTCAGATTAGGGCTATTCGTTTCTCCATTAGGTACGTCCTAAGTGTACCACTCTGCTCCTTGACCACTGAAGAGTATCAATGGCTCAAATTACTCTTAAAGAATTTGTTGAAATTGTGTAATCTGAGACCAGGGACACAAAGGGCAAGCATCCTTACCTGGGAAAGCTTATGCCTCTCTCTGTTTTCTCCCTTGTCATTGTGTAAAGTGTAAACTGGTGTATATTGTACCAAACCAGAACAGGTCCCATAATCTTCCTCATTGTCCTATACATGAAGAAAAGTAGAATTATTTTACAATACTCCACTTTTAAACTAAAGCTATTTCATTAATAAGGTTGCCTGTTAACATGAAAAGAAAAAACACTATAGGTATAATTTTAAAGAATATGCTAAGGAAATAATAATTTTCTATGATATGATTTAATTAAAAAATAATCCATGCTTTGGTTAGTTGAAATAAAATTTATACGACGATAAAAGATTTTTAAGTAGTTTATTCTCTTCAAAAATAAAAATTCAGAACACAAATTATTAAGGAAATTGCGAGGATCTAATTTGTAATTAAACTAAATGCATAAATATAGACATATAATCATTCAGATGATACCTGGAATACCCATTGATTCAAAATCAAATTATCATATGTGATCTTTTATAAATTAGGAACATTCCTCAATGTAGTAACTACCATTGGGATTAACCTATAAAACCAAATAGTGGCATTTTTTGATTAATTTCAACCCAAAGATATTTTTAAAAAATGATCAGCTTGAAGCAAGATCTTTAATTGTAGTTCAAAGGCAATCAACTTTATCAAATCGTACATCCTGCTTGAAGTACTTTGAAGATCTCCACATTCCGTGATAAAATATGCAAACAATACAAAGATTATTCAGTGGATGCATATAAAATAGTTGAGAGTTGCCAAAGGAGTTGTTATAAAAAATACCTTCTTGAACAAAGGGAGAGCATATCTTAAAAGTCATTAAAACATAAATCTCACAATTTGTAGAGCAGGGGCTACAAACTCATAGACAGTGAGGGCGAAGTACAAAGACCAAGAAGCCAGACGCACCTTGTGTTTCAGCTTGCTCTTCACCTCCTTTAGTCCTAGTCTGGCGTGACTCTTTGCCTAGGAAATGAGAGTGAGTGTATATCGCTTCTTACGCCTCTACTATCATTTACTAAGTAAATAGATATGTAAGATTATCTCTAGTAAGATTGTCAACTATCCATATTACTTAGAAAAGAAACAGATCATACCCTGACACTATTTCCTGGGAGGCCAGCTAGTTACCATTTTATTAAGCCTAAACTGCTGTTTAAAAGGGTCAATCTGTATTGCACACAAACACACAAAGGTTAACATTCAACCTAGAATCAATTGGGTACCTAATCCCCATTATTAACTTAAAATTGTGACTAATGAGAGAGGGAAAGACAAAGTAAATCACAGCATCAAGTTATTTGGACAAATGTGTAAGCTTTATAAAACTTAAGAAATTTTAAAGAGTGTTGTTGAAGTGCTTTTTTTCAGACAGATACTAGCACAAGCATCTTAGGGGAGTGGCCCTTCACACATAGATTTTCTAGCAAAAATTAAGTCACTGAACAATTTCATACTGCCTCTAGGATTTGTCCTCATGATTCAGTGTCTCCAGTCTGGCTGCGAATTGTGGGGTCCAACTTAAGACAACTGGGAGCTTCATAATGATGGGGCCTTTGATGCCCTGGAGATTTTAACTCAGAGTATTCCAGGTAAAAACAGGCAAATGCAAGTCTCATTTATTTTGTGTTTCCTGACTGTGCTAGGTGCTTAGACAGACTGCACTGTTTGTTCTCCCAACTCCAAGATCACACTGCTTCCAAACCACCATATAAAAGAGTACAGTGATCTGGGAAGATTAAGTCTATATCATCTAGATTCAAATCTGGGTTATATTTAGCTGTAAAATCTAACTTCTCCATTTTCAAGGAGTAAGGAACACACAATGTTTTTAAAACACACCAATGTTTTAAGCCTCACCAAAAAGAGGACAGCATAAGTCTTACCTACAGACACAGTCTAGACATCAGCCCGAAGCCCTTGTTCCCACTGTTAGTACCCGCAGGTCAGTCCCTAAGTTGTTTTTGAGGGGAGTCAAAGTATGACTCTCAAATTCTCTGAGGAGAAGGACACCTTTCCGCATTAGCAAGTATAAACTCAGAACACCACTGACATACAGTTAAACTCTCAAGCAATGTTCTGAACTAAACATAACAATTATTTTCATATTATTTTAAAACAAAACTGAAAAGTATTACAATAGAAGACAATCTCTATCTAACACTAAAATATATCCTCTGGCTTTTCTGTTGTTGTTTGTTTGTTTGTTTTTGTATTTTCGGGAATCAATAAAGACATTTCATTCCTTCCTTTATTCGTCAAGCAACTGAATCAAAGGGTCCTAAATCTAGACCTTTGTAGTGATAAAGTATGTAATTATCAAAGAAAAATTCTTTTGTTCTTATCTCTTGGAATTTGAGGCCACCTTTGCTTCCTTGTACTGTTTTTCAGTGATTTCCTAGCCTGTGTATCACACAGTTTGCTTATTGTCTATAGTATACAAAGTTGAATCTAGTGTCAAACTCTTCCACAATGTGCGAATTTGTCTCCTGGTGATGAGTTTTAACATCAAGCTGGAAGATGGAGTAAAGTTTCCATCTACCTTGCAGCTTAGGCACACAAAGTTGCGTGTTTCACTAATAAAATAACCTAATCAAAAGATACTTATATCATTTAGCCAGATTAAATATGCATTTCATCTGGTTGTGCTTCTTTTGTTTATGACTGTTTGTTGTCTCTTCGTTTTGTTTATGGTTCCTATAAACATGAAAAGGCCCACATTCAGTGAGCTTAAAAAATATTTCAGCAGGCTGTAGTATTAAAAAAAAAAAAAACCTTCTAAGTGCAAGACAGAAATCATATTCACTGAAATGAAAGCACAGACGTAACAATGGGGCTGTGGCTGGCCACCACTGACAGTGTATTCACTGAAATGAAAGCACAGACGTAACAATGGGGCTGTGGCTGGCCACCACTGACAGTGTATCCCCTACAACAGCTTTCATGGTCTCTGCTCTGACTCAAGATGAGCACAAGGCCTAACTCACAGTGGCTGAGTTGGGGTTGCTTTTGCTGTCGTAAAACACCATGACCAAAAGCAACTTGGGGAAGAAAGGGCTTATATCATCTGATAGTGTGTAGTTTAGCAAGCAGAGGAGTCAGGACAGGAACTCAGGCAAAGCAGGATGGTGAGAACAGGAAGTGGTGTAAAGGTCATGAAGGAGTGCTGCTGGCTGGCTAGCTCCTCCTGTCTTGTTCAATCTGCCTTCTTCCACCATCTGTGACTACCTGCCAAGGATACAGCACCCACGATGCCCTCATATGGCAATCATTAGTCAAGGAAATGTGCTCTGGGCCTGCACACAGGCCAGTCTGGTGGGGGTGTTTTCTCAAGTGAGGCTCCTCTTACAATTGACTCTAGCTAATGGGCAATCAAACTGCTTGTTTGATAAATAACTGAAGTAAAAATATGTCTCATAGTTTTGAAAAACAACCATTTATAAAGAAGCCAGGTAAACAAATACTGTCATATCCCATATAAAAGAAATGGAGCGTTTTATTTGTTGCAACTTATGGTCAGAACAGAAATTTCAGCATATAAGTTTCAAAATATTGACATTCCAGATGGATCCACTTTGGGTAAAAATATGACACAAAATGATTTATTCACATCTTCCAACCTCTTGATTCAACTCATATGATATTATCACAAGATAAACAAGGTATATTCTGAAGACCTGAATGTGCCAGAAATTACTTGCAAAAATAATCCTTCAAGAGTAGAATCTTTAGTTTGTGAAGACATTACAGCCTTGCAGAGAAGGTTCAAAGTAAACCAATCTGTGGTTTGAGTGATCACATTTCCCACGATGACACTGAACTTGTTTGCTTTATTATTATTTTAGTGAAAAGAAGTGGATGAAGGTAGAGCGAACACATATTTGGAAGAACACTATAACTGTGTGATCCTAAGGACACTTATGAGGAGCTTATCCAAAGGGCCGATGGTGGCTGAAGTTTATTGTTGTTGCTGCTGCTTTTTAAGAATTTACAGAATTTACCTTTCTGGTGAGAAAGGTAGCTCAGGGAGTTTGTTTTCAGAGGCCGTGCCATTGCATTGTGGGAAAACCCTCCTTCAGATCTAGACTTACACCAGTATCCTGGGACAATGGTGGATGCAGAAGGCATCCCAGGAAAGTGAAGGTTTATAAGAAAATCAAAGCAACTTAAAGGCTGGTGTTTTTAAAGAGCACTATTACTTCTTTACACTTTAGTGTTACACAATTTTAGACAACCCAGAACAGCAGAATTGTTTTTGAAGCATCTCTGTTGATTAGATTCCCTGCCATAAAATGTAACTTTCAAAGGATTTATTTACAACATGAAGGGGAACTCTATACCACAATCTTAAGGCACAATTGCTACTCCTAAACATTTGTTAAAGTTTATTATGATGATGATGATGATGATGATGATGATGATGAGTCATACAAACATTTTACTGAGGACTCATCTCAAGATGGATTCTTATAAAATTACAATTGCCCTGAAAGCTTTCAGAATCAGAGAATACATATAACCATATAACCAGTGAGAACTGGTCTCATCAAATACCAGTTCATTATGTCATCCCTTAAGGAGCTCATCATCTTGAGATCAATATGTTCAGATGACATAAGTGACAAAGCAAATCTTACAATCCTTATGGGAGCAAGAGAAGGGCTGTACTTTTTTCTAGGGGAGGGGCAGGAATGGGAAGACGAGGTGAAGCATGAACCTGAACTAAGTCTCAGAGGTAAGGTGGTGTCACCAGTTCAGTAAAGAAGAAATGGAAGTTCCCAGTAGTGGGAACAGCATGAGCAAGGACAGAAAGTCAGAGCGTCTGTCCTTGAATGCAGGTAATAAGGAACAGCTGAGTGGTTTTAGAGGCATATAAACTGAGGGATGAGAGAACAGGACTTAAGCTGGTCTGGTCTCGGCTGCTCTCCCGCCTTAGCTGTGTAGTGAAGAGCGCCTTTCATTACTTGTTTATGGCTGCTCTTGTCACCTTATTCTCTAAGCCAGGGGGAATCTCTGAAGAAACATGGAGAGTTAAAGCATCATCTAGTGAACAGATGATATCACACAGCGTTCTCCTCATTTCATCCTCAAGCAAAGAAGGAACATATAAAATATACTGTAGGAATTAAACCAATCTCCCAACTAACATCTCATGTGGACTGCTTCAAAATTTGCTAAACAATTTTGTTGATAAATCTTAAGTAAAACAAGGTAATATATTTAGATTGTATAAAGAAAATAGCTTTCCATACACTATTATTTTAATAACAGACTTTATTTTGCTCAATATGGACTCTAAACATTTTGTAAAGCTTGTTTTAAAAATGGAAAACACAGCTGTAGCAATAGCTCAGAAGGTAACTGTGCTTGCCACACAGGCATGAAGACCTGCATTCGATCACCAGACCTGAGTAAAAGGCTGGATGGATAGGAAGCTGCACTGGTATTTACAGCTGGCAAGGCAAAGGCAGATTCATGAGGTTCCCGGACCTCACCTGATCTGGACCAACAGTGAGCTCCACACTTGAGTGCGAGACTCTGCTTAACATTATAAAGCCACAACTGGTCAAAACCACCAAGAACAACCGCCTGTGGGTGCTCAGCCCACTGATAAATCCACAGCACAACCCCACAGCTGAGGCTCAAGGAGCATCATGGGAACACTCTAAGAGCCAGAGGACCAGGGCAAGACATGTGCTGCAATATAATATCGTCTACAGACGACAGGGAAGCTGCACCCAGGAAATCTCAACAATGGATGTGCCATGTGGATGAGAAAATTCTAACAGGGCTGGGTTCTATTACCCGAAGGTAATGGCAGCTGAGAGAGAAAGGGAATCTGTTCCAAAATGCGGTTAGCCAAGCCCAAGAGGTTATCCCTACCCACATGAGAGACACTACATGGACTCAGCAGGTGGTATTCATAACTTATATACATCTATACTTAAATAAACACACATAATATACATGGATATAACAACTATATTTTAAGAATAGGAGGACGTGAATTTGAGGAGTGGAGGTCACACCAGAGGAACTAGAAGAAGGAGGAGGAGGAGGAGGAGGGAAAGGAGGGAGGAAAGGAAGGGGAGCAGCAGGAGGAGAGTGACATAAATACAATACTCATATATGAAACTCTCAAAAAAAGAATGTAGAAAGTAATTATAGACTGACCTTCAGTAAATAAAAATGCCATTAGAAAAAGAAAACAAAAATAAATGTATGCATGCAAGCGTGCAGCGGACACACACACACACATACACACACACACACACACACACACACATGGGCACACACACAGAGGCACACCCAGGCACACACACATCACAAGTGTAATTTTTATCAGTAGAAGTCTGAACTTCAGAGAGGAAACTTACAAATTTGTACGCTGTCCGCACAGCAGGGGTTGCTTTGGTCACTGCTGTGTTGAACAAAGCTCCTCCTTTCTGAAAGAAGAGAAACATCTTTAAAGACTTGTGGGCAAACTGTCCTAGAAAAATGAAACACTGTTAGTAATACAGAAAAAATAACTGTAAGAAAAAGACCCATAATGTTATGTCAAGTATTTTTAATATTTTATAATGATTTAAAACAGTTTAAATATTCTACTCGGTTCTTTTCCATTGGTGTAAAGCATCATTTCAGAGTCATTTCCTCATGAGGTTGAAATAAAAGAGTAATATGGACAATACTGAATACAAACGTAAAGTTTCTCAATAGAGAGAAGATGATGATTATCAGCCAGTTTGATGCTGGGCAGTAAAGACTTCATCTATGGGAGATTTTCTTCATTAAAAACTATCACACTAATAAAACATTGTTGTCCAATAAAATCTCCATCAAACCCTTCCACTGCACTCCAGTCCTTTGTTTGCTTTCTGTTGCTATGACACTGGTGGAAATCACCTTCAAGAGAAAAGGATTTATTACATCACTCGGGTCAGAGTCCATCATCAGAGGAAGCTAGGGCAGGCACTCAGGCAGGAACCTGAAAGGAGGAGCGGCTCACTGGCCCCTTCCAAGCTCCTAGTCAGCTGCCTTTTTACATCCCCCAGGACACCTGCCCAGGGTGGCACTGCCCACTGTGGGCTAGTCCATCAATCATGAATCAAGAACATGTCACACAGCCATGCCACAGGCCAATATGATAGATGCATTTCCTCAACTGAGGTTCCCTCTTCCCAAAAGTATCATCAACTTGTCAGAAACTAAGCAGCACATGGGTGTTCTGACCTAGACACCACCCAGGCCAATGTTGGCTTTGAATAAGACTTTTACATCTGAACTAAACACGCTCATCTTAAATTTCCTTTATAATTATCAACAAAGTATAAACAAAAAATACTTAGCATGACAAAATATATACATTTCGAATTAAACAGAGTTATGTATAGCCAGAATACTTTTTCTCAACATTTCTCTGTACTTTCTAGAGTGAAAAGGGGAGAAAGCAAAGGCATATGCTTACCTTGACGGTGTACACCCACTGTTGGTATGACCGCGGGCTCCCTGGAACATATAAAAATTAGATGCCAGGGACAGCTGTTAGAAGGCGAAACTAGAAACACAGCTGGCCCAGAAGCAGCACACGGAGCAGTCCAGCAGGCCCCTTACTGGCCTGTTGTAAAAGCAGGACCAGGATTCTGAGAGTGAGTGCACCACCCAATCGGGACTCTCACCAACAAGCACTGCTCTTTACTCATTCCCTATATTCTCTCTTCGAAATATTTGCCTTGCAATGGAAAATATAACCTATTGAAATTCAACATGCCTGTACATCTAGAAAATCTTTTTCAAAGTTTTATGCTTACTGTTTTAAAAAATGTTTGTTTTATACAGTTAGGTTCAATTAAAACATTTCAAATATGGAAAAAAAACAAAACAAGGAAAACAGGAAATAGGGAAATGCAGAAAACCATAAGGACAGAAAAGATTGTTTTGTGTTTTTTAAATAGCAATGTACACCAACAGGTACTTGTATCTTAATGTGACTAAATGACACTTTTATCTCTAAAAAAATCTTCTCTAACTTTCTAAAAACAAAAAACAAAACAACAACAACAACAAAAAAACAAAAACCAAAAAAAAAAAAAAACAAAATCCACAAACCATCGCTGGAAGGAAATGTGAAGAAAGCAAATGCCATGGATCTGAACGAGCTGATCTAACAGAATTACTTCTAACAAAATCTGACAGTTTAGGCCGAGGAAGAGGCTCACTGGGTAAACACTTGCTGTGCAAACAGGACTTGAGTTTGAGCTAAGTAAAGAAGCCAGGTGTGGTGGCACACACATGTAATCCTAGTGCTGGGATAGCCGACATAAGCACATTCCTCCACAAGACACAGGCCACTGAGACCCTGGCTCAAAAACCAAGGTATATGGAGAGTGAGGAATAACGAACGCCCAGGTTGTCCTTTGGCCTCTTGTCCATATGCATGGTATCTACCTAGACCCCAGACATACACAAACAAGCATCAAAACCTCTTGTTAATAAACAAATTCCTTATAAAAACATTACTTAGCCAATGATATGGCATCATTAGCCAAAAGAAAAACACATCTAGTGCTGAACAACAGTTAATGACACTTGTTCATGCAGAAGACAATTGGATCGATTCCCAGCACCCACATGGTAACTCGCAACCATCAGTGACTCTAGATCCGGGGATCTAACACCTTCTTCTGGCCTCTAAGGGAACCAAGGATGAATGTGGTGCACATACACGCATGCAGTCAAAACACTCATACACAGAAACAAACAAACCCCCTTTAGGAGAAAAAAAGCAACACGCATCTGATAGTCTTTGTAACCCACTGACTTCACTTAGATTTTAAGCTACTTTCTTAACTTTTATGATGCATAAATAATCTCCAAAATTATAAAGATAAAAAGTCATTCCTAAAAATAAGGTCTCAATGGTTACACAATCACTGTAGCATAACGGTCCCTCACAGTACAGCATGTACTTTTACGCAGTTGTATCTCTGTTCTAAAAGAAAATATATCAGGACTAACACGATGTTAAACGCATTAGCCTGCTATAGCTAAGTCTAATGAGCTGAGTTTGGGCCCCAGAACCCACATAGTAGTAGTTGAGAGCCAAATCTTGCAAGTTGTCCACTAACCTACACACATGCCATGGCATGCATGCACACGTGTGCACACATGCACACGCACGCACGCACGCACGCACGCACACACGCACACACACACGCACGCACACACGCACGCATGCACACACGCACACATGCACACACACACACGCACGCACGCACACACACACGCACACACACGCGCACACACGCGCACACACACGCATGCACACACGCATGCACACACGCACACACACGCATGCATGCACACACGCACACACCCACACCCACGCACAGACACACGCACGCACACACGCACACACACACGCACACATGCACGCACACATATGCACAATTGGTAACTGATGTAAAAACTGCCATCACCTTGCTACTAAGAACCAGTACTAGAACAGGAGCCTGCTTGACATAGTAGGGTCAGCTCAAAATTGGTACTGTGACCTCAGCCTAAGACTTTCTTGCTATTTTTGAAATATAAACAAAAATTGGGCACTGAAAAGTGTTTGGTTCTAAATTAATTTAATCCTTCAAATCTTTCCCTCACTTAAAAGAAAAACCAACCTCATTGTAATAAAGATCATTTGCAGCATTTTTCTCCGTTATACTGGAGAAGAAAATTCAATGTCAAGAATATTACGGCATCACCCCCAAAGATTCAGATGTGTATTTCCTTTACAGAATGATGAAAAATATTGAAGATATCCTATCAATTTATTTTTAAATACATTTAAATTTATTACCAATCAAATTCCATCTTTCATCTAGAATATGCTTTACATTTTTTTTTAAACTTTTTGAGATAGGGTCTCTACTAGACCCAAGCTAGTCTCAAATTCTTTGTAAACTGAGACTGGCCGTTGGCCCCCAGTCCTCGGGCTCCCAGCTCCAGGTGTGGAATCACAGGTGTGCACACATCCTCATGAGGTCATGTGTCCACTACTTCTTCCTCACATATGACTATATGGAAATTATCCACTTAGGGGCTGTACATTATTTACTATTAAATTATGTGGTGTTTATTTCTCTAAAATGAATTTTAGAAAGCAGAAGGAAAACAGAACAGTATGATAATAACTTAAGGTTCAAGAATAATTGTCAACCCCCAAAATTACTACTGCATTAACAACAAGGAATCAGTTATAATAAAACCTCATAGCAGTTACAGGAGGAAGTTAAACACCTTACTTGAAATTATGAGGGATAGGCACATATGCACCTTTTATAGGTCATAAGATGTTTTCACCTACTGTATATGGTCTGCATTTCCCTATTGTAAAGTATGCAAAACAGGGCAGTGCCAATGAGAAAGGCAAGATTTCTGGTTGTGCTCTGGACCTCCAGAGTGCAGGACCACCTGATAGATGACTAGTTCCATTAACAGCCAACAAAATTAAGAATTGGTTATTTTAAAACCTGATTCATTGTTTCTTCAATGCCAAAATGCCACCTCTAGGACTGCTTAATAACAAAACAGGTCAACTTATACAGAGACTCCCTCCTCCTAGTCTCAAAAGTGATTACCTTCTAAAGGAAAGGGGGTTGCTCAAAGTCTGGGCTCTGAAAAGAATACAAGTCAGGGAAATGGTAAGAGCTGGGTGGTTGGAAGTCAGGGGAGGAAGGAGTTAGAAGGCAGGCAGTAAGAAGAGGGACAGAAATAGCAGAGCAGGCTGGGTGAAGTGGGGGTTGAATAAGAGAGCAAGGTACAGAAGGGTGCATGGGGAGGGACAGTCAACACTAAATACTCCTGAATATAGCACAGGGAAACCACTAACACAGACGATTCCCACAGTGTGCTTAAATGGAGCTTAAGTGGAGTTGCCTTATAAAGGGGTGCAATGCAGTACCATTCAGCTACTAAAAACAATGACTTCATGAAATTCGCAGGCAAATGGATGGAACTTGAAAATATCATCCTGAGCAAGGTAACGCAGTCACAAAAGAATGAACACGGTATGTACTCACTGATAAGTAGATATTAGCCCACAAGTTCAGAATACCCAAGATTCAATTCATAGCAACGGCTGGACTAAGCATGGGGTCCCAGATGAAGGAGTTAGAGAAGGGACTGAAGGAGCTGAGGGAGTTTGCAGCCCCATGGAGGGAGCAACAGTGGCAACTGGCCTGACCACCTACCCCTCCCCCCCTCAGGTGCTCCAGGAGACTGGACCACCAACCAAAGAATACCCCTGGAGGGACCCATAGTTCAGGCCACATATGTGGCAGAGGAGGGCCTTGTTGGCCATCAGGGGGAGGAGAGGCCCTTGGGCCTGAGGGTGTTAGATGCCCCAGTATAGGGGTATGCCAGGGAGGGAAGACGGGAGTGGGTATGTGTGTGTGTGGGGGAAATGCCCTCATAGAGGCAGGGGGAGGGGGAATGGGATAGGGGGTTTCCAAAGAAATGTAAATAAAGCATAAAAAACAAAAAACAAAACCAGCAGAGGCAAAATAGTACTAAATAAAATGAAAAAAAAAAAGAACTCCTATTTTCTTTTCCATTTCAAATCTTCATGAATCACAAAATTTTTTTTGTTAAGAAAAATCTATGTATTTCTAAGACCATGTAAAATACAAATAAAAGTAGCACTTGATTGGCATAATTTTAAAAAATACTTTCATATTCACTGAAATTGATAACTATGGAAATGGGCTTTCCTTTTGGTTAAGCATTTGTTCCCTCAGATTAGAACATGGGAGTTGGAAATTTTAATTAAAATAAATAACTGGACTGAAGTCCACTCTCTAAGTCAGACACTGACCAAGCCTCCCATCCCTCTATGACAGAATACACATATCCAGCACATTCACTGTAACACTACTATTTTTAGTGAATACATAATAAACATAAAATGAATTAGCCATCCTTACATGCCTTCATCTCTCTTCCTTTCTGTGGATTCTGGACTAGCAGTTATTACAGAATTTAAGTGTATAGAAGGATCACAGCTCTCCCCCATTACTGTCACAAGATGTCATCTTCAATTCTACAAAAGCTACCAGCCCCACGGGTCACAAAGATAATGAGACAGCAGTTATGTAAATACTGAGTAGATGCCTCAAGCAACGTGTCCATAAGCTGACAATATTTTGCTTGTCTGAGTTGAAAAGTAAAAAGGCATCATTTTAACACAAAAGTTCCATTAAAGCTGGATTTCTGCCCATGAGCTGAGGAACGGGAGCTGAATGAACCCACAGTGAGCCTCCTTGCTGAGTCAGACAAACTAACTTTCCCAAGCTCAGTTCATCTCCAGAGGTGCTGCACTTCTGCTAGGTGAAGTCCTATGGCTGCCAAGTTCATCCGCTCTTCTTTGAGGAAATTCTCTTCACCCATTTACTTCTATGATTTATGGCAGATAACAGGTATCATTTAAGAATAAAAGTAAGGTGTGAACGTGAAAATACGTACTTATTTCTTTTTATCTTCTCAATTTTAGTAACTATTCAAATGACTACAAACCTGGCTATCAAAGCGGTCCAACAAAGAGGTCAAAATGAACACAGCAAGGCATGGAGGGCAGGTATGTTGTTCACACGGCTCTCACAACACACAAAGCAGTCCCAGTGTGCACTCAGCAATCCTGCTGGGAAGAATCCCTAAGACACTGGAGGACTCAATGAAACTTCTCTGCACTCCAGGACTACACAGTAGAAGCCCACCAACAACACGGCACCTCAGAACGCATTGCTTGCCTACAACACTGGACAGTCACATTTGGAGACATTCTAGTTTTGGAATGGTAAAGTTAAAACTTTTCTAATCCTACTGCCATCTGTAGAACAAAAACTATATAGATTCCCACTTAGCACTTCCTGAAACAGGCAGCACGCACACAGGCATTCCAGCCTTTCTGGCTGCACTATACTGCCGAGCACTATTTCAACCAGAGTTTCAGTTCCAAACTCACACACAGACCAGCACTCACCACTTTCTAGCAAAAGCTACCATTAGGTGGGAAACGGGCAAAAGTTATAAATTACTTGGTTTTCTCTTATTTATTTTCAATAATACTAAGAGATTATTAGAGCCAATAACTACTAATTTATGAGACAACCTTCCTCCTTAGATAATTAATATTATAAAAATAAGTGCATAGCATAGCTCATATAAGAGGAAAATTGTACATAAAACAGTGTGTGTTTAGGAGAAAATAATTGTGTATAAAGACAGATATCAGAGACAGACACAGAAATCAGATATTGTCTAGGTAATCACACTCCAGATTATCTTTACCTCCACAGAAGCCACCAGAAGTGATCTCTTCTTCGAATATATCAGAGAAACCTCTTCCTGCATTAAGCTTTGCCAGTCGACCATCAATAAACTGAAATTTAAAAGTTTCAAATATTAATTTTTCATTTTATCATATTAAAAATTACTTATAAATAGAGAAAAATGAGAATGGGTAAAATAACAGTAACGATGTCTAAAACAACCTTAGGAGTCATGTTATTAACAATTTACCTAAAAGAAAGCCATATACTACATGTAATTCTCTGTATAGATATACAAATATAGTTTTAATAAACATTTTTCTTCCAGACTGATAATGTTTAATCCAAGAGCCAAACCACCTAACAAAAACCCTAATACCAAAAGAAGCCTTGTCATAAGTTGTTGGCCAAAGCTGTCTAAGAGACTCCCAAAATATACAGCTTACTGCAATTTCCTTTCACTGTACTCAGAGGCAGAAGGAGAGTTCCTATTGCTGAAGGCACCATGCACTTAAAAAACAGGGCTATCCCATATACAGTCGTCAGACATGGACCCTATTTTGGATGCAGGGATGTGCTTGCTGACTGGAGCCTGATATGGCTATCTTCTGAGATGCTCAGGCAGAGCCTGACAAATTACAGAGGCAGATACTCGAAGCCAACCATTGGACTGAGTGTGGGGTCCCGGATGGAGGAGTTGGAGAAGGGACTGAAGGAGCTGAGGGAGTTTGCAGCCCCATGGAGGGAGCAACAGTGTCAACTGGCCTGACCCCCGGGAGCTCCCAGAAACTGGACCACCAACCAAAGAGAACACATGGAGGGACCCATGGCTCTGGCTGCATATGTGGCAGATGATGGCCTTGTTGGACATCAGGGGAAGGAGAGGCCCTTGGCCTTGTGGGGGTTCGATGCCCCAGGATAGGGGAACCCCAGGATAGGTAGGAAGGCGGGAGTACATGGGAAGGTGAACACCCTCATAGAGGATGGGGCTGATATTGGGGTGTAACGTGAATAAGTAACTATATTAATGAAAAAGTAAGGAGGAGCAGCCGGGAGCTAAGAGCGTGCCTGCTTCCACCTGTGGAGGCAGACCTCTGTCTGGGCCACCAGGCCTCCACAATCAAACAGCACAGGGAGAAAGTGAGCCGCCTACTTGTGTGGAAAAGCCAACAGAAGGAGGGCTCCAGACACAGGGTCTGAAGAACAGCCGGGAGAGAGAACTGGTCTCCCACGAATGTTGACATTTGGGCTTGAAGGAAAGACAAGCCACAGTCAGACAGAGAAAGACCAGCTAACACCAGAGATAACCAGATGGCAAAAGGCAAGGGCAAGAACACAAGGAACAGAAGCCAAGACTACTTGGCTTCATCAGAACCCAGCTCTTCCACCACAGCCAGCCCTGGATACCCCAACACACCAGAAAAGGAAGGCTCAGACTTAAAATCACTTATCAAGAGGATGATAGACGATTTTAAGAAGGAAATAAATAACTCCCTTAAAGAAATACAAGAGAACACAGCTAAACAACTGGAAACCCTTAAAGAGGACACACAAAAATGCTTTAAAGAATTACAGGAAAACACAATCAAACTGGCAGAATTACAGGAAAACACAATCAAACAAATGAACAAAACCATTCAGGAATTAAAAACAAATAGAAACAATAAAGAAATCACAAAAGGAGACAACCCTGGAGTTAGAGAACATAGGAAAGAAATCAGGAGTCATAGATGCAAGCATCACCAACAGAATACAAGAGATGGAAGAGAGAATCTCAGGTGCGGAAGATACCATAGACACAACAGACAAAGAAAACACAAAATGCAAAAAGCTCATAACCCAAAACATTCAAGATATCCAGGATGCAATGAGAAGACAGAACCTGAGGATAATAGGTGTAGAAGAGAGTGAAGACTCCCAACTTAAAGGACCAGTAAATATCTTCAACAAAATTATAGAAGAAAACTTCCCTAACCTAAAGAAAGAGATGAACATAAATATACAAGAAGCCTACAGAACGCCAAATAGACTGGACCAGAAAAGAAATTCCTCCTATCACATTATATTCAAAACACGAAATACACAAAACAAGGAAAGAATATTAAAAGCAGTAAGGGGAAAAGGGCAAGTAACATATAAAGGCAGACCTATCAGAATTACACCAGACTTCTCACCAGAGACTATGAAAGCTAGAAGATCCTGGGCAGATCTCATACAGACTCTAAGAGAACACAAATGCCAGCCCAGGCTGCTATACCCACGAAAACTCTCAATAATCATAGATGGTGAAACCAAAATATTCTATGACAAATCCAAATTTGCACAGTATGTTTCCACAAACCCAGCCCTACAAAGAATAATACATGGAAAACACCAACTCAAGGAGGGAAGCTACACTCAAGAAAAAGCAAGAAAGTAATCTTTCAACAAAGTCAAAAGAAGATAGCTACACAAACATATAAACAACATCAAAAATAACAGGAAACAACAATCACAATTCTTTAATATCTCTTAACATCAATGGTCTCAACTCCCCAATAAAAAGACATAGACTGACAGACTGGATCCATAAACAGGACCCAGCATTTTGCTGCATCCAGGAAACGCAGCTCTGTGTTAAAGACAAACACTACCTCAGCTCAGAGTAAAGGGCTGGAAAACAATTTTCCAGGCAAATGGCTCCAAGAAACAGGCTGGAATAGCCATTCTAATATCGGATAAAATTGACTTTCAACCAAAAGTCATCAAAAAGGATAAGGAAGGACACTTCATACTCATCAAAGGAAAAATCTACGAAGAAGAACTCTCATTCTGAACATCTATGCCCCGAACGCAAGAGCTCCCACATTCATAAAAGAAACTCTACTAAAGCTCAAAGCACACATTGCACCTCACACAATAATAGTGGGAGACTTCAACACCCCACTATCAATAATGGACAGATCTTGGAAACATAAACTAAATAGAGACACAGTGAAACTAACAGATGCTGTGAACCAAATGGGTTTAACAGATATCTATAGAACATTTCATCCTACATCAAAAGAATATACCTTCTTCTCAGCACCTCATGGTACCTTCTCCAAAATTGATCATATAATTGGTCACAAAACAAACCTCAACAGATATAAGAAGACTGAAATAATCCCATGCCTCCTATCAGATCACTACGGATTAAGGTTGGTCTTCAATGGCAACAACAACAACAACAACAGAAAGCCCACATACACATGGAAGCTGAACAATATTCTCCTCAATGATAACTTGGTCAAGGAAGAAATAAAGAAATTAAAGACTTCCTAGAGTTTAATGAAAATGAAAGTACAACTTACCAAACCTATGGGACATAATGAAAGCAGTGTTAAGAGGAAAACTCATAGCTCTGAAGGCCTCCAAAAAGAAACTGGAGAGAGCATAGACTAGCAGCTTAACAGCACACATGAAAGCTCTAGAACAAAAAGAAGCTAATTATACCCAAGAGGAGTAGAAGGCAGGAAATATTCAAATTAAGGGCTGAAATCAACCATGTGAAAACTAAAAGAACTATACAAAGAATCAACAAAACCAGGAGCTGGTTCTTTGAGAAAATCAAAAAGATAGATAAACCTTTAGCCATACCAACCAGAGGGCACAGAGACTGTACAAAAATCAATAAAATTAGAGATGAAAAGAGAGATATAACAACAGACTCTGAGGAAATTAAAAAAATCATCAGATCCTACTACAAAAGCCTACACGCAACAAAATTGGAAAATCTGGAGGAAATGGACAAGTTTCTAGACAGATACCAATTACCAAAGTTAAATCAGGATCAGACAAACCATCTGAACAGTCCCATAACCCCTAACGAAATAGAAGCAGTCATTAAAAGTCTCCCAAACAAATAAGGCCCAGGAACAGATGGGTTCAGGGCAGAATTCTATCAGACCTTCAAAGAAGACCTAATACCAATACTATTCAATCTATTCCACAAAATAGAAACAGAAGAAACACTATCAAATTCATTCTATGAGGCCACAGTTACACTGATACCAAAGCCCCACAAAGACCCAACAATAAAAGAAAACTTCAGACCAATTTCCTTTATGAATATTGATGCAAAAATACTCAATAAAATTCTTGCAAACCGAATCCAAGAACACATCACAATGATCATTCACCATGATCAAGTAGGCTTCATCCCAGGGATGCAGGGATGGTTCAAGACCCGGAAATCCATCAATGTAATCCACTACATAAACAAACTCAAAGAAAAACACCACAAGGTCATTTCGTTAGATGCTGAAAAAGCGTTTGACAAAGTTCAACATCCCTTCATGATAAAAGTCTTGGAAAGATCAGGAATTCAAGAAGCATAGCTAAACATAGTAAAAGCAATATACAGCAAACCAGTAGCCAACATCAAACTAAATGGAGAGAAACTCGAAGCAATCCCACTAAAATCAGGGACTAGGCAAGGCTGCCCTCTCTCTCCCTATTTATTCAATACAGTACTTGAAGTTCTAGCTAGAGCAATCAGACAACAAAAGGAGATCAAAGGGATACAAATTGGAAAGGAAGAAATCAAAATATCACTATTTGCAGATGATATGATGGTATATTTAAAGTGACCCCCTAAAATCCACCAGAGATCTGCTACAGCTGATTAACAACTTCAGCAACGTGGCCGAATACAAAATTAACTCAAGCAAATCAGTAGCCTTCCGATTCTCGAAGCATAAACAGGCTGAGAAAGAAATTAGAGAAATAACACCCTTCAAAATTGTCACAAACAATATAAAATATCTTGGTGTGACTCTAACCAAACAAGTGAAAGATCTGTATGACAAGAACTTCAAGTCTCTGAAGAAGGAAATCGAAGAAGACCTCAGAAGATGGAAAGATCTCCCATGCTCATGGATTGGCAGGATTAATATAGTTAAAATGGCCATCCTGCCGAAAGCAATCTACAGATTCAATGCAATCCCCATCAAAATTCCAACTCAATTCTTCATAGACTTAGAAAGAGCAATTCTCAAATTCATATGGAATAACAAAAAACCCAGGATAGCAAAAACTATTCTCAACAATAAAAAGACTTCTGGGGGAATCAGCCTTCCTGACTTCAAGCTGGACTACAGAGCAGTACTGATAAAACTGCATGGTATTGATACAGTGACAGGCAAGTAGATCAATGAAATAGAATTGAAGATCCAGAAATGAACCCACACACTTGGGATCACTTGATCTTTGACAAAGAAGCTAAAACCATCCAGTGGAAAAAAGACAGCATTTTCAACAAATGGTGCTGGTTCAACTTGCGGTCTACATGTAGAAGAATGCAAATTGATCCAATCCTATCTCCCTGTGCAAAGCTCGAGTCCAAGTGGATCAAGGACCTCCACATAAAACCAGATACACTGAATCTAATAGAAGAGAAAGTGGGGAAAAGCCTTGAACACTTGGGCACAGGGGAAAAGTTCCTGAACAGAACACCAATGGCTTGTGCTCTAAGATCAAGAATCGACAGATAGGATCTCATAAAATTATAAAGCTTCTGTAAGGCAAAGGACATTGTAAATAGGACAAAACGGCAACCTACAGATTGGGAAAAGATCTTTACCAATCCTACATCCGAAAGAGGGCTAACATCCAATGTATACAAAGAACTCAAGAAGCTAGATTCCAGAGATCCAAATAACAATATCAAAAAATGGGGAACAGAGCTAAACAGAGAATTCTCAACTGAGGAAACGCGAATGGCCGAGAAGCACCTAAAGAAATGTTCAACATCCTTAGTCATCAGGGAAATGCAAATCAAAACAACCCTGAGATTTCACCTCACACCAGTCAGAATGGCTAAGATCAAAAACTCAGGTGATAGCAGATGTTGGCGAGGATGTGGAGAAAGAGGAACACTCCTCCATTGCTGGTGGGAATGCAAGTTGATACAACCTCTCTGGAAATCAGTTTGGCAGACCCTCAGAAAAAATGAACATAATACTACCTGAGGACCCAGCTATTCTACTCCTGGGCATATACCCAGAAGATGCTCCAACATGTAATAAAGACACATGTTCTACTATGTTCATAGAAGCCATATTTATAATAGGCTCTATTAGGTTTCCAGAAACTGGAAACAACCTAGATGTCCCTCCACAGAGGAATGGATACAGAAAATGTGGTACATTTACACAATGGAATACTACTCAGCTATTAAAAACAATGACTTCATGAAATTCGCAGACAAATGGATGGAACTTGAAAATATAATCCTGAGTAAGGTAATGCAGTCACAAAAGAATGAACATGGTATGTTCTCACTGTTAAATGTTTATTAGCCCAAAAGTTTGAAATACCCAAGAGTCACTTCACAGCAACCGTAGGGCTGAGTGTGAGGTCCCAGATGGAGGAGTTGGAGAAGGGACTGAAGGAGCTGAGGGAGTTTGCATCCTCGGGGAGACAGCAACAGTGGCAACTGGCCTGACCCCCGATACTCCTGGAGACTGATCCACTAACCAAGGAATACACATGGAGGGACTCATGGTGCTGGCCACATGTGTGGCAGAGGAGGGTCTTGTTGGCCATCAGGGGGAGGAGAGACCCTTGGGCCTGAAAGTGTTAGGTCTCCCGTAGAGGAGAATTCCAAGGAGGGAAGACGAGTGTGGGTAGGTGGGTGGGTCGGTGGGAGAATATGCCCATAGTGGCAGGGGAAGGGGGGAGGAAATAGGGAGGCTCCAAAGGAGAGATCTGGAAAGGGAAACATTTGAAATGTAAATAAAGTAGGAAAAATAAAATAAAAAATAAAAAAAAAAGAAAAGAAAAAGTAATACATAATATGAAAATCATTCCAAGAGCTATGAAAAATAAAAAACAAAAGAAACAACAGCCACAATAAACGCAGAGCCCACAGCCCCTTGAGTTGGAACTAACATGAATGCCTCTGCCCTGAGGACTAAACCTTATATATCAGAAGGCACCATGGAAACTTCCAGAGGAGAGAGGCAACGAGTACTAACCAGCTAGGACCACATCAATAATGAGCATGGCACAATGACCCTAAGGGTACAGAAGTGGCAGACATTCCATGTAAACAACAGTTCTCAGATTGTTAAGACTTACTTAATAAAAGGGAAACCACGCCTAGTATTGGAAACCTAGTTAGCCGCCAGTGCTAGTAAAGTAAGATCGTGGTTACTGGAGGAGAATCCACAGCCACTAACTCTCTAAACCAGCATAATCCCGACCAACAACCTATAAGCACTTGTTCTTCTAGTCACAGCTGAGCACAGGCCTCACTTCTCATAAAGGAACGCTCTCTACAACCAAACAAAATGCAGAGTTGTGGTGCCCAGTCACAGTGGATAAAATACAAAACACCCCCACACCTAAGGCTCAGGGAATGTTGCAGAAGACAGGGCAGAAAGACTGTAAGAGTCAGAGGATCAGCGAGTTTGCTGTGTGTCTACTAGTAATATCAGAAGCTCCACCATAAAGTCTCACCAACTTGACTGCCCAAACACGAGGTGAACAAAAAGGATAGCAATGAACATGCCAAAGTAGATGGGAAAAAGCCCAAGAGGCCCCAACTCTACACATGAAGTACAGGTAACAGAGTAAAGTGGGGGGTGAGAGGGGTGATCTTTAACACCAGGGTATGGCAAAAATGCCTAGCATACACTCATAATTATTGCTGTGGTTTAGTGCTAGTTGCAACACATAGTCTTACTCTGCTCGATCCCAGACACAGTTTAAATGGAACGCAGCTGGAGGGATAAAGAATACCCAAAAGATGTTAAAGGACATACACTTTTACTTGGATTAAAAGGTAAATAATTACATTGACATACAGTATCAACATTTTATCTAGAGATCAAAGTCAGTAATACGGTGTTGGTGTCTTCAATGTATACAATAAGTGATTAATTTGAAAATAAGACAGTTAAAGGCATGTAAAATTTCATTCCCACGTGTTTAACACAGCAGTATAAATCAGATTAAAGTGATGTAATTCCACAGACCAAGAATCATTTTTAAAATACAGGATAAAAGGAAAATAATACATTTAAAGCAATATATTACTCCCAAGGAGAACAAACTAAGCCATCCTTTTAAAGAACTTAATTTGTTCTAAAAGATTAAGAGTTTAAGACTTTTTAAAAGGTTTCCTTTTTTGTTTATGGAACATAATCCATTCATTTTATTCAAAGAGTGGAATAGTTTGAGTCAAAAAAAAAGAGATAAATCCCAAACCTATCTGAAGATTGTGCACTTCTGAGCATGAGTAACTAGTTTATGTAACTAAACTAGCAAGTTGAGCCAACAGAAATTAATCACTTGATAAAATGTCAAGTAAGTGCTATCACTGATTTTGCAAACATCCTGTCAGTGAGAATCAGACACTTCTCAATGTACACAGAGTAAGTGATGTTTCCAAATATACATATAGACTATAAATGCAGATATACAAATACTGACACCAGATATAGATATCCGGAAAAGAGTCCTGACGGAGCGGAGAGCTGAACACCAAGTGCTCTGAACTCCTTTAACAATGTGTATTTCAGTAACAGCCTTTTCTTTTCCCAAACCGACGTGGCTTGTGGTCATTCCACTGCTATCTCTACACCCATTCACAGTATGTAAGAGACCAAACAGTTTTAGGTACCGCTGCACACAGTTTTGAAGTAAAACAAAACAACACACACACATACACACGCACACACACGCCAAAAAAACCCCACAAACCCTAACTGATTTCTGTTGAAAAAAATGAGTTGATAATATGTTGAGTTATAGCGACTATTTCATTTAGCAAACATGTTATCTTCAGATAACTGAAAGACAGTATTAGATTAGCTTTCTTTTTTACTGCTAGTAATAACAAGCAATGCTGTCAGTAGTAGTGATAGATATAGCACCAGATAAGCAATGAGTAGATTTGTAATACAATTTGAAAGCTGTTTTTGAAAGATGGCTCACTGAACTCTAAAATTTTTTAAAAATAAATTATAAAGTGATAAACTGACATGGGGCTGAGGAGACAGCTTGGTGATAAAAACATTTTAAAAATTCACATGCATGCACACATGTGCACACGCACACCCTACCACCACTGCTATTGCCACCACCAATAACATCATCAACAGAAGCTGGTTTTTGAGGAACAACCTCTGAAGCTGCCCTCTGATCTCCACAAACACACGTACACACAGACAAGTACACTCACACATTCGTACAAATTGCTAGATGCACTACACAGAGTTCTCAAGACAAGTCAGATTGTAGTATAAGATAAGGAACTATTTCTATTCTAAATCTTCAATAGTGGCAAGAACTAGATTTTGTTCACCCATGTGACATAAATAGTGACACAGGTTATGAGATACACATTCTTAAGCAGCAAGAGATTTTCTTGCTTTTCTTTTGATACTGGTATCATTAAAATCTGCCAAACATTTGTAATCTTGGCAGTTATCTTATAGGAAACTGGTTTAATGTAAAAAAAAATCTTTGCTTTAAAGTCACTTCAGCAAATAGTACTATTCACAAAAATCCAGCAAGAAAAAAAGGTCACAAATTTGCAAAAGAACAAGGTGGGTATCTAGGAAGGTTTGGAGGGAGAGAAAGGAAGGGAAAGTTATTCAAAATACAATTAAATACACAATCGGAAAATGTACTACATTTTAGAAAACAGACGTCATGGCAGCCTTCCTCCCTATTCCCCTCCCCCAAATGCTTTTGAACGTATTGTTCTGGTCAGATCCCCAGATTAAAGTTGAAATGAATGGTCAGCTGACCGGCTCGAAGAGATAAATGTATGCTCTCCTTTACTGAATTCCCCACTTTGGTGTATTTCCAGAATAAATCTAAATATCCAAAATAAGTCTTTATGAACATTCCATTGCCTTTAGGATCTACATGGGACATGAATACTTAATTGTAATTCACCTATCAAAATTAGGATGTCAATAATTAGATTTCATGATCTTGATATTTAAAGTATAGTATTTCATTTTGGAGGAAAAAACCTCTTAAAAGTCACTGTGCTAGGAACAGCAGTCAGGGGGGCAGTTATTTAGCAAGCATGGTAGTTTGAGCAAGGATGGCTTCAATGCTTAGTCTCCAGAGCATGGAACTCTTTGACAGGTTAGAAGGATGAAGAGGTGTGGCCTTGTTAGAGGAAGTGTGTGACTGGGCATGGGCTTTGACGTGTCAAAAGCCCACGCCAGACCTGGTCTGTCTCTCTGTCCCTGCCCGTCTCTGTCCCTACCCTGCCTCCACCCCACCACAATGTCTGCACACCCCCCCATAGCAGAAAGGTATCCAGATGGAAGGGGACATGGGGAGAACTGAGAGTGGGGGGGGGGGGAGAAACCAGGCACAGAATGTGAGAGAAGAATCTATCTTCGATAAAAGGAAAAAACGAGAAAACTACATACTAAAAGCATAGAGAAGATGGCTTAGTAATTATTCTCTTCTTTCTACTGCAGTGTCCAGAGATTTCCCGCTGCCTACAGTCCAGGCAGATGATTTTGCTTCCTAATTTCACCAAAATAAAAAAGATCGAGTAGAGAAAGAAAGTACAGTCAGGAGAGAAGAGTGGTTATTTTACCCCCTGACCTCCCCTCCCTACGTCCACATCTGAAGCTCCTTACAGAAGAGGCAGAGGAGCTGGCCAGCCCGCCTCTGTGTCCTCTCTGATCAGGAGTTTAACCACCATCCCCACCTCCGCACCAGCATGGCCTCTCTGCTACTTGATTAACACCACGGGCATCTGACAGTTTTGCCCTCTTGGGATTCTCTACTGGCCAAGTTCTCCCTGATTCCCCCCCCACACACACACACACTGCTGGACCACTCTCCTCCCACAGCTCCTTAGCTACTCCCCCACGCTGACCTTACTCATCTCACCTGGGTGTAACCTGATGGCTATAAAGCACTACTATCTGCCGAGGAACCCCAGTTCTTTATGTCAGGCCAATTTTCTCCTGTGCCTTGTTTATCTGTTTGCCTACCCAATATCTTACTTGACTATCTAATAAACATGTTGAATTTAGCATTTCTGAAACACAATTCTTGTAAGAACACTTTTAGCCACAATCCTGCCAAGCTACTTAAGTGACACCAGCACCTGTCCAGCTTCCTGACTCAGAAAGCATATGATTCTCTTTTTAATATTAAGGCTTTTGAAATATTGTCTGGCCTCCTCATCAAAACAGATGTACCATTTCATTCCACTGTCTGTTCCCCATTGCTATCAGCTCTCAGCTGTATTACACAAACAGCCTGAATCTCTCTGCCTTTGGTTACCCCACACGAGGGGACTGCCTATTACTCAGACCACACCATGTTAATACAGATACAGACAGGGCTGTTCACGTAGACATGTGCACATACCATTGCTTCTGGCAGTACCATTTCCCCTGTCTTTTCCTGCTCTGTGTATTTCTCTACAGCACTTACAACTTAAAGCTCTCTACACTTATTAATTTTGTTGCCTCGCGCCCTCCCCTTAGGAACAAAAGAGGTTCATCCCTACTTTGTTTTCTGAGACATCCCATCCAGAGCAGTGCCTTCCAGGGACTATTCATATATACTGTGGAATGGCAGAACAAGGAGAGAAGGCATGTGCAGTAACTGTTTCTACCTTGTTAATGAGACTTCACGACACGAGGGTTTACCAGAAGACCTGAATTGGTAAATTTAAAGGTAAGATTCAATAACGTGCCTGTTCCGTACTCTCTAGGACTCTGGCGAAGGAGGACTGACAGCCATTTTGAGTGCTACTTGGACTAAAAGTGCACTTTTTGTCCTGCTATGCTACTGCCTTGTGGATTCTTCTGGTGTGCCCGTTTGCCCCTTTGCTTCTTTACTCCTTTAACACCATAGAATATATGCCCAGTGCCACCTAATGCTGCAAGAGTCCTGAGCCATCCAGGCTAGTCACGTATGTGTTGCTCTTAGCCGCAAAGCACATACCGGGAATAGCTACCATGACAAAGGTCAATAAGAAAACATGGAGAGTTATAACAATTCATTGTTTAGGTTAAAAGCTTTTTAAAAATCTCCCCAAATCCCCAGTTAACATAAAAGGAAAGGACTTGGCTTCTAATCCATTCCTTTTATCCAACAGCTTACCAAGTCAAGGAAAGGGGTCATGCCATAAAATATGGTACGCTAAGAATCTTGCAGATTTTCCATTTCTATACAGAACAAGAATCTGCAGATATCCCATACTTTATAATACTATAGCAGTACGAGTTTTGATGAGTTTTATTATATTCAACTTCAGATTTCTTAGCTACGAAAATTGTCACAATATTTTTTATGTCTATTCCACAGAGTAGACAGTCT
Organism: Rhynchomys soricoides; assembly: GCA_019843965.1. Classification (NCBI taxonomy): domain Eukaryota; kingdom Metazoa; phylum Chordata; class Mammalia; order Rodentia; family Muridae; genus Rhynchomys; species Rhynchomys soricoides. Next base: position 6,421,572 of record JADRCH010000079.1, on the reverse strand, counting down.
ACTCTTTTGAATTTATTCATTACTATTAAATACATATTAAGTAGATATTAGGATATAGAAGTACTTAAGACATAAACCATAATCCGTATCATTAAAGAGTCTATAACTCAAAAATGTCAAACAAAAGAAGAAATGTTATATGGCACAAGTCTAAAGACCCTAAGAAAGGGGTTCCGAGGGAACGGAGCCCCACACAGGGACCCAGCAAGTCTAAAGGCTGAGCTGGGGAATGTCAGCCAGGGCGGGGCTGCTTGGAGCAGAAGAGACAATGACAAGCATGCAGGCACTGCTCATCAGGAGGTTACTCTGAGAGTGAGAATGAATGCCCATGCTTCTTAGACCTGCTGCATGTAACTCGCAGCCCAGACTACCCCTGAGTTGCTGAACCACTGAAGGTGTCTTTATAACTTCAGAAGTGAAGCCAGATTACCTGTGGCTACCTTTAATATTAAGACAGATTAAAAGAGGCATTCAAAAATAATCTACTATAATGTCAGTTTTCATTTTGTGTCAGTATGTCACAACTTAATATTTTAGACCTCTATTATAATTTAGACTCAGAAGCATGATGACATGACATGATTGTCACAGAATACATGCTAAGGATCTTATGGCTGGAGCAAAAGTATTTGGCAAATGTAAGAGATAAAAAGAAAAAAAATTAAAGTCTTTTTGTTCTGTAGAGAAACTTGAAACATTAGGCTTGAACTACACCAGAGAAATAAATACTCCAAAGATATAAATACTACAACTGGACGTTCGTCCAGTGATAACAATTTGAGAGAACTGTTACATTACTAAAAAGTAGAATGACTGTTTTCTTGGGGTTTGATGGTCACATGGTTTTTCCCCTAATACAATCACTTATGTATTTATTTAGTGCACATTATCTGTGATTTTGTTTCCCCTTAGATGATACTAAAGTTTTCTTTATTGAAATAGGAAGATTACTATTTCCTTACTAATCAAAGAATTACCATTTATCCTTTATGGTGGCAAACATAGTAGTTTATGAATATTTCAGATTTGAATTCACTATATATGTAAAAAAACTGTTATTCCTCAGACTTACTTAGCACTGACCACAAGCAGCCTTCTGTGCAAGAAACTCCAGGCTAACATTTTAATCAGATGTGCTCTCAATCTTGGGAAGCTCATAATATATCAAGAAAACTAAATCCACTAAGATGACATTTCAGTTCTTGACATCTATGCCCCAAACACAAGGGCACACACTTCTGTAAAAGAAACAATACTGCAGCTTAAATCATATATTGACATTTACACACTGATAATTGGAAATGTCACTACACCACATATTCACCAAAAGACAGGCCACCCAGAGAAAACCTGAACAGAGAAATACTGGAGCTAACATGCTACAAACCTAAAGGACCTAACAGGTATTTAGAAAACATTTCACCCAAACACAAAAGAATATACCTTCTTTTCTGCACATCATAGAACTTCCTCCACAACTGACCACATACTTGAACACAAAGCAAGTTTTAACAAATACAAGAAAATGGAAATAATTCCCTGCATCCTATCAGACTATCTCAGATTGAAGCTAGATATCAACAACAACAGAAACAAACTGAAAGCTTACAACCTCATAGAAACTGAACAACCCTATACTGATGAAAAGTGGGTGAAGACAGAAATAAAGAAATAAATGAAAGACTTTCTAGAACGCAATGAAGGTGAATACACAGCATACCCAGCCTATGAGACACAATCAAAATGGTACTAAGAGGAGAGGTCATAGTCTTACATGCCTACATTAAACAACTGGAGATACTTCACACTAGCAACTTAACAGCCGATCTGTAAGCTCTAGAACAAAAAGAAAGAACTGTACCCAAGAGAAGTAGATGACAAGAAATAATCTAACTGAGGGATGAAATAAAATAGAAATAAAGAGAACAATGAAGAAAATCAATGAAATAAAGAGTTGATTTTTGAGAAAACCAACAAGATAGACGAACCCTTATCCAAACTAACTAAAAGTCAGAAAGAGAATATCCAAATTAACAAAATCAGAAACAAAAGGGGGAAACATAACAACAGACACCAAGGAAATCCAAAAATTCATTTACATAGTCCATGAAATTGAAAAAATCTAAATGAAATCAGAAATTTTCACCATTGTACCATTTATCAAAGTTAAATCGCAACCAGATACACAATTTGAACAGACCTATAACCACTAAGGTAATAGAAGTAACCATTAAAAGTCTCTAAATCAAAATAAAAATGCCTAAAGCCAAACAGTTTTAGCACAGAATTCTGCCAGACTTTCAAAGAAGAATACCAGTACTCCTCAAATTATTCCCTAAAATAAAAACAAAATAAATATTGCCCAATTCATTTTATGAGGCCACAGTTACCCTGATACCCGAATCACACAAAGAAGCACCAAAGAAAAGAGTTCTAGACCAATTTCTCATATGACAAAGATCAAAGATATTCAATAAAATGGTAAAACTACATAAAGAAAAATATCATCCACCATGATCAAGTTGTTTTCATTCCAGAGATGCAAGGATGGTTCAATATATAAAAAAATCAGTAAACGTGATCCGCCATATAAACACACTGAAAGACAAAACCCACATGATCATCTAATTAGATGCAGAAAAGGCCTTTGATAAAATCTAACACTCTTTCATGACAAAAGTCCTGGAAAGATTAGAAATACAAGGGATATACCTAAGCTTAATAAAGGCTATTTACAGCAAGCCTATAGCTACTTAAAGTTAAGTGGAGAGAAACTCAAAACAAAAATCCATTAAAATCAGGAACAAGACAAGTTTTTCTACTCTTTCCATATTTATTCAATATAGTACTTAAAGCTTTAGCTAGAGCAATAAGACAACTGAAGAAGATCACAGGAATACAAATTGGAATAAAAGAAGTCAAAGTATATTTTTATATAATATTATACTATATTACATTTCACAGATAACATGATTAGCATACATAAGTGACCCTAAAGCTGCTACCAAGGAACTCCTACAGCTGATAAATACATTGAATGAAGTGGCTGGATATAACACTAACTAAAATAAATAAGTAAATAAATAAAATTAGTATCCCTCCTCTATACAAAAGACAAACAGACTGAGGAAAAAATAGGGAGACAGTGCCTTTCACTAGAGCCTCAAATAATATAAAATATCTTGGGGTATGACAAAAACCTTCAAGTCTTTTAAGAAAGAAACTCAAGAAGATCTCAGAAGGAAAGCTCTCCCATGCTCATGGACTGATAGGAGTCACATAGTAGAAACGGCCATCCTACCCAAGGGTTTTTACAGATTCAATGCAATCCCTGTCAAAATTCCAACACATTCTTTACAGACTGTGAAAGAACAATTCTTAACTTCATATGGAAAACAAAAATCCCAGGACAGCTAAAACAATCCTGACTGCCACAATCCAAACAAGAACTGCTAACGTTATCAGCATCCCTGATTTCAAAACTGTATTATGGGGTTACAGTATTAAAAACTGCAGCATACTGAAATGTCAATCAATGGAATCAAACTGCAGACCCGACATAAATATACCTACGGATACCTGATTTTTGATTTAAAAAAAAAAAAGCCAGAAATATACACTGGAAACAAAGATATCATCTTCAATAAACGGTCAAACAGATTATCTACATGTAGAATACAAACAGGACTACATTTATCATCCTGCACAAAACTCACATCCAAGTGAATGAAAGATCCCAAGATAAAACCAGACACCTGATAGAAGAGACAGTGGGAAAACAACCTTGAGCACACTGGCACAGGAGATAACTTTCTGAATAGAACACTGATGGCAGAGCACAGGCACTAAGCTCAATAACAAGTGGGATCTCATGAAACTGAACTGCTTCTGTAAGGCAAATGACACTGTCAGTAGGACAAATCAGAGTTTTACCAATTCTATATCTAATAAAAGTCTAATATCCAAAATATATAAAGAATCAAGAAACTACATATCAAAAAACGCAAATAATCCAACTTTAAAATGGGGTACCAATTTAAACAGAGAATCCAACAGAGAAATCTCAAATGGCTTAAGAACACCTAAAGAAAATTTCAACATCCTTAACCATCAGAGAAATACAAATAAAAACTTCTTTGAGATTCCATCTTACATCTGCTGGAATGGGTAAGATCAATAACACAAATGACAGCTCATGCTGGTGAGGATATGGAACAACGGGAACACTCCTTCACTGTTGGTGGGTGGGGTGCTAGAAGTGGGAAGTGCTACCATGTATAGCCACTATGGAAATCAAAATGGCAGTTTCTCAGAAAACTGGAAATCAATCTGCCTCAAGACCCGGCGATACCACTCTTGGGCATATACCCGAGGATACTCTCAACCATGCTTACTGTGGGTTTATTCATAATAGCAAGAAATGGAAACAATCTAAATATCCTGCAACAGAGAAATGGATAACAAAAATCTGTAACATTTACACAATGGAGTATTATTCAACTATTTTTTTAAAAAATGATAACATGAAATTTTCAGGCAAATGGATAGAACTAGGGAAAAAAAATCATCCTGAGTGAAGTAAGCAGACCCAGAAAAAGAAGTAAGGTATGTATTCATGTATAGGTGGATATTAGCCATTAACCAAGCTTTAATCTCTAGGCACAGCAAGGTTATGGAAAGAGAAGGGCTCTAGGGAGGATGCAAGGATCTCCCTTGGGAAGGGAAAACAGAATAGATTTGCAGAAGTGGAGAGAGTGGGGAATGGGAGGGATCAGGAGGAGGGAGAGGTGGGATGTAGGGAGAGAGTGGGGAGGGGGCCACATGGGGCGCTGCAGTGGAAACTTCCGGAAATCTGTGAGGGGGTCCTAGTGGTGACTCCTAGTAATGCGGGATACTAGGTCTGAACTAGCCTTCTTTTGTAGCCAGGCAAGTCTCCCAGTGGCAGGACTGGGTTGCATTTGGGTAAGTTGTTGGATGAGGGGGTCCAGTGGATATCTCCCAACAGCCCAGGCTGATGCTAGGGCAGAGGATTACTCTCAGCAAATTGACAGAGGAGTCCCATTACCTAGGACAACATCCATACAGATCACTGAATGTGGAGAGGTCGAGCTGGTACCTGTATGGAGTCTTCTCTGATTTCCATTTATTAAGTATTTTTCATATCTTTTATTTGCTAGCCATTCTATCATTAAAATCTCAGCATTTAAAGTGATTCTTCCTGTCATAAAGCAAACGATCAATATATTCTTAACAAATAATATAAATGTTGGAAAAACACAGGCATAGAAAAATACTGCAGATTCAATGACACAGGGAGCTAGGGGATGCTTCACAAAAGTAAAGGCAGGTATGCAAAGGAGACAAACTATAGCAGCACGGGAGAAGTGTTACTACTAATACGAAGACAAACAGACACAGACAGAGCTTCCTCTAACCTCTGTCCTCTAGAGAACTGTGACTAAAACAGAAGGTACTAACCATGGAACAGGCATGTTACTAGACACAGGATGGGTTATGGGTTTACTTTTGGCTTTGTGTACACTCAAGGACAAATAGGGCCGATTTAACTGAATTAGTAACATTCTTTGCAAATCACAGTCAGGATTTTAGCAGTAACTTGTTTTAGACGTTTTGCTTTAAAATACACAATGCTGTACTTTATAGACGTGTTTTAGGAAAAAACTATAGTAGACATCATAATATACAGACATCTCCCCATACCCTGAAAAAGTACTGTGGTTTCCCTCACTGGGCCCACACAATACTGGCCCTGTAAGCAATGAGCTCTGGAAGGGAGAGGGGTTCCTGTGGCCCTTTTTACTACTGACCTACTCATTATTTATTGATGGATTCTAGCAGAGTTATGTATTTGTGGCTGAGTCCCCAACAGACAGCTCCAAATCCCTCATCACACAGATGACACTGGTCAAATTCAGAGAGTCACAAACAAATGGAAGTGAATACCAGAGACAGGTCTGTGGAGAGGAGTGGTGGGCCTCTGCGACCAGCATATCAAAAGAGGGGTGGGCTGAGAGAGGCCAGTACGCACATGTGAGACTAAGAACAAACTGAACTGATAAAAAATGTACTACTTTCCTTGTACATTTGTACATGAACAGGTACTTGTTATATAATAATGTTGAGGAAATACATATTTATATTAGCTTATGAAAGATAAAGATTTTAAATTATTAATAAAAGACATATTTTTAACTGAAATTTTCCCTACCATTTTCTTACTCAAGTAAGTTAGCAATTGCATAAGCCTAATTGATTTTTCTTTTGGGGGGGTTGGGGGTGGACTGTCTACGTAAATTAGAGATCCTTTATTATTAATCAGATTTCCTAACAGTAATCTACACTGCCAGTCAAGAAGGCCTATAGTCATGGAGAGGTCTTAGAGCCACAGAATAAACCTATATCTTAAGATTAACATGCTAAACTTAGCCATGATCCTAACCTTGGGAAGTACAGAAGCAAAGGAACATTTTTAGCCAGTGGATTTAGTAGCAAATAATACACAAAGAAACATTTCCTTATTATGTTAGTGTATATTATGTTAGTGTATATTATGTTAGTGTATATTATGTTTGTTAGTGTATATTATGTTAGTGTATATTATGTTAGTGTATATTATGTTTGTTAGTGTATATTATGTTTGTTAGTGTATATTATGTTAGTGTAGTATTAAACAAAGGCTAGAGGCTGAGAATACGGCTTAACCCTTCACAGAGCTGCAACGGAGAGAAGTATGGGGTGTCAAAATCAGGGGTTCGAGGAATTCTTTCTGGAATCCCATCCAAATTTATTATCTAAACAGGAATTAATGCAAATGGAACCCACTGCCACCTGTCTGACCTATGTGTTTACTTCACGGTGTCATGTAATGTAAGAGGTAAAGGCATCTGAATTCAAGAGTTCAAGAATTCAAGTTTAAGTCCTGTCACAGATGTGAAAGCAGAGACTCAGAGGGATTTACAAGTCAAACGTCAATAAAACCTCAACCCATTAGAGCCTAATCTGAAGACATGACCAGAAACTGCCTTCATAAAATACCAAAAGGAATACTGACTCATTAGTCAACGCTGATGATACCGTAAAGCATGTAGCAGCTGATGCTTTGCTAATGAAACGACTTAACTTCAGGCTAGGCTAGGAGTGCAGGGTGCCGAACATGGGGGGGGGGGGGGCTTAATAATGAAAACAAGTTTCTGAGAACTATTTCACGACATGGTTGGGACAGTTTAGTTATGATAATTCAGTATTTATTCCCAATTTGTTGAGTAAATTTTGTGTGTGTGTTCGCTATAGCTAGCAGAATGTGACCGCCCCACACTGTATGTGGATAGATATGTGTCTATGTGAATATGCATCAAGCCATAACCCTTAAACAGTTTTTCAATTAAAGTTTTCATTGTAAATATAAGACACTACAATTACAGCTTGTAGTCCATTATCTAGGAAGTAGTGCAGGAACTCTAGGAAGACACCGGGAGGCAGAAGCTGATGCAGAGGCCATGGAGAAGTGCTGCTTACTGGGTTGCTCTTCATGGCTTGCTCAGACTGCTTTCTGACAGCACCCAGGACCACCAGCCCAGAGGTGGATTTATCCATAATGTGCTGGGCCCACTCACATCAATCGCTAATTAAGAAAGTACCCCACAGGCTTGTCTACAGCCGATCTTAGGGAGGCATTTTCTCAATTGAGGGCTCCCTCTCAGACTACTCCATCATGTTTGAGGTTGACAAAAAACCTAAGTAGCACAACCTCTCTCTACAGAAAAGACTTCAATCACTTCAGCTTGGTTTTGGCCTTATTTTTTTAATCATATGTTATCATAAAGCATAACCACATATCATAAATATAATTTTTGCTCATTTGGATACTTTATAAAAGTACTCAACACACAAATATGCATACCTTGGTGATATTTCATTCATATCATTCATTTTCACTTTTTTACAATTAATTTATTTCCCTGATAGAGTGTTCTACTTCATTACAATTTATTCATTAAAAAAGAATTCCCAGGCTGGAGAGATGGCTCAGCAGTTAAATGCACCCACTGCTCTTCCAGAGGGTCCAGGTTCACTTCCCACATTCACTCTGGAGAAGCTCACAATCTCCAGTAACTCCAGCTCCAGGGATCTGCCACCCTCTTCTAGCATCTGTGGGCACTGCATCATGTGCATCTAAGATAAACAAAACTCCCTTTCTCTTTCTCTACTGTTTTATGCTTGATATTACGTGTGGATATAAATCCCTTTCTTATTCAATTTGGATATAACTGAACTCTGCTAATCAATTACATGGAGTATTTCATTGGTTCAGGTATGATTCTTGCAATTCTTGTCTCTGCTCTGTTTTCTGTCCTACCTACTGGAATTACATGGACATTTTCCTTATGTCCTGACTTCCTACCTTATCTACTGTTTATCTCTGAGCACTGTATTCTGGGTAGTTTCCACTTATATAGTTCTTCAGCCCAAGGAATCTCTCTACACTTAGAGCTAACCTCGATACTTGCTTTCTTCAACCTCAGTGATTATACTCCTCTTTAATAGGATGTTATTACACTGCTATTACAGGGACAGAACTCACGCTGTCAGGTGTGGCGGCAAGTGCTTTACCCCAGGGTCACCTCAATAGCCCACACCACATTTTCAATAATGAAATGTGGTAGATGACCCTGGGGCTGCACCATACACTCTAGCACTTAACTTAGTATCAGCTTAGAGAACAAGAGACGGAGCTCAAAGAAACAACTTCATCTTAGGAAATGCACACATCTCTGTTCTAAAATCATATATTCCTCTCCCTGAGGTAAAACTTTACTATTTAAAGACAGTTATATTACCACAAAGTATATTTACCCACAAATTATTTTTAATTCATCAATATATGAATAGCATTAATTCAGCATCATACCTAATTTGATACCTAATTTGAAGGTAATTTTCAATGGATGGAAATTTCTGCACTAACAGTTTTGTTAGTCTGGTGCTTCTCAGAGACATTGATGCTCGGATCCTGGCTTCGAACTGCTTACAACACAGTATGTGTGATCAAATGCTGCATGCAGAGTTAGCTTTGTATTTAAAATTGCCATGGAGAATAAGACAATCAAGTACTTAAAGGAAATTCAGATTGTGCAAATAGGAACTAAGTCAACCTGCTCTAAGAGATTTGTGATCATAAAGTACAGACAAACGAAACACACTGCCCAAGGCTGCAGATGGGTCAGTAGTTAGAAGCACTTTCTGTGGTGGCTGAGGATCAGGGTCCAGTTTCTAGCATCCAGAGGAGATCTGACTTCCCCTGGCCTCCAAAGACCCCTGTAAACATTTGATATGTAAAAACTCACAGAGCATACGCATATAAACATAAAAACAAAGCAAAGCAAAAACCAAAACAACAACATACAAGGCACATTGCCTTTATTTATTTTTTTTTTAATTTATTTTTATTTTTTTTGGTTTCTTAAGACAGGGTTTCTCTGTGTAGCCCTGGCTGTCCTGGAACTCACTCTGTAGACCAGGCTGGCCTCAAACTCAGAAATCTGCCTGCCTCTGCCTCCCAAGTGCTGCGCACACACACGCCTATAATATAGCCTGCTCAGTCCTTACACTGTTACCAAGATATAAGATTTCAGGACCAAGCATTGGTGTGTCTTCCCTAGAAAAGAGCAGTACTCTCCCGTTCTCACCCTCCCTAGCATTTCAACAGCATACAATGTTTCAAGAGTGCTCCACCACAGGAGCACAAAGACAACCTCCTGATTCAGAAAAGACATTCCTCAGGACATGCTGTTGTTGTTGTTGTTGTTGTTGTTTAAACCTGGGTGTAGTGTTAGGGTGGCAGAAATGTGTTGAATGGCAGCGTTCACTGTACGGCAAATGTGCGTCAGCTCACTCTTACCTGCTTGAACAGCTGAAGATTCACTGCAGTCTCCAGGAACTGTTTCATCACACTTGAGCGATGCTTTACAAAGCTCTCTTCACAGAAGGTGATGGGCTCGCCCTAGACACAAGGAAAGATTTTCAGGACTTCAATAAAAAGTCAGTCAGAGAGGACTAGTGTCTTTAGGAGACACACTGAGTGTCACAGGGGATATGAGATACAAAATTAACAAACAGATCCTGCAACAAACAGCTTGTAAGAACAGTCTTCTACTGAAATGCTAGTGCAACAGGCCTCCTCTCGGGAAGCCCTGATGCTCTTAAAACTGCTCAATCTCACCCACTCAGAGAAGAGTATGTCACTTAAATGCAAATATCTAACATTGGTAGCTTGATTTTTAAGTATAAAAATATTAGTATATACTTCAACAACTTGAAAGAGTCTACAGTTTACTTCTCTTGCTGATTAGACATTTTTAAATATTCTTCTAACATCAGATATATCCATTGTTATATGTGATATCTGAGTATTTTGCCTGCATGTATGTATGCTTGATGCCTTTGGAAGTCAGAGATAACCTGAATTTGGAGTTGCGAGTGGTTGGCAATCATCATGTGGGTGCTGGGAATCAAAACTAGGTCCTCTGTAAGAGCAGTCAGTGCTCTTAACCCCTGAGCATTTACCTCAGCCCCAACATTATTCTTGCTGTAAAGCCTGTTCCCTGATTTTGCCACCTATATTACTTACGATCACTGGTTGGTTTTCAAATAATGGAAATATTTATAATTACCTTCTCTTAATGATTGCAAATACAATTCTGACTCACTGTTCTTGGTTAGGTTCCACGTGGCAACTGCCTTCCTGCTACCCAGTGACATCTTTGAAGAGTCTGAGGGGCACTCCAACAGATGCTCCGTCTCTCACCCATGAGGACTCATACCTCATACCTAGTTACTCTCATACGCCTGCAGTCAGCCCTCGCTGGCTGATTCCTCCCAATGCCCATCCAACCCCCAACACTTTCTCAGTCCATGTGGCATACTTGACATACATACACATAAGTGACTGTATTTCATGTTCAAATGAGAGTGGAGACTAATGACAATTCCCTCGCTATAATGAATTTTGTGGTAATCCTTATGTTGCAGTAAGGCAATAAAAATCACACTAGAACTCTGAAAAACATCATTTATAATTTAATTGTTAAAGAGACTCAGTGCTCTGATTATAGGAGTCTGTAAGTAAAATGCTAGAAATTGGCTCTGGCATGGATAAAAGTAATGACTAATAACAGTGTGATTCAATTGCTGCCTTTTCTGGTGGAATTAATGATGTCACACAACTACCATCTCAAGCAAATTAGCTACAGTCGCACGTAGGCATTACTATAAAATATAAAAATTAGATGAAATCAAAGATTCGGTTTCTATGAATTTCTCCACAGTAGCCTCATTTGAAGTGCTCATCCATCACTCATGGCTAGTAGTGATTGCACCGCATGTGTTCAGGAGATTTCCTTCAACATAAGGACCTCTTGGGCAGCACTGCTAGTAAAGAGGGTAATACAAACTATGAGGGTAGGCTGAAATGATCTATCGAGTATTGTCATAAACTAACATTCACCAATGACCCCTCACAAAAAGGATATCACATACTTCACAGTGATTTTTGACAGAAAGAACTATAGAAGATTTCTGAATCTTACACATACAAACTGGACAGGCTTACACAAATAATCTCTGGGTAAATGAAGTCGACCATAATTACTACTCCCATAAAAAAAATCATTTAAAGTTGCAAGGGCAACAAAACAAACAAAAGCCAAAAAACAAAACAAAACAAAACAAAAAACCAATAAAACAAAAAACAAAAAAAAAGTTAATCCTGTTAAAAATGTCTCTACTGTATTCATGTAACTAGAGCCAGCATCATAACTCCTTACACTGGAAGGAGAATACTCAATGAATCAATGACCTATACGTGAAAGAAACTGAAAGTTTAGCAACACTCTCTAGAACTTTTTAAAAAATAATTCTTTGAGAACTTCAGATAACAGAGACTATAGCAAAGGGACCTTAAGTACAAGACTTCACACATTAAAGGATCTAAATTCATTTTTTTAAACTTTCATTTAAAAGGACAATGTCTGAAAGAAAAAAAAACAAAACAAAAAACCTGAATGCCTGAACACGGACTGCTACTGCGCAGGCATCCTGCTCAGAGACACCTAGGGAATAGGGAACAGTTCTGCAGGATTCGGTCATGCAGGCACTCAGAGATGACTGCACCAATGACTCCTAGGTTCCCAAATACATCTTATACAGGCAGCAGAACTGGGAGTCAGCTCATACAATCATACAGAATGGAAACGTTATTAGATAGAGGCTTGCACCAGGGTCTCAGAAAAAAGCAAAGACAAATTGTTATAGAGGTGGATCCACTGTAGCCTAAGAGAGTCTAGGATAGAGCTGTCAAGACCATAGGCTATCTTCCGGGGAGAGCTACAGGCACTGGTGTGTAGTAGGTAATAGGCACATGGGGCGGGACTAACCACGCCTTGTCGGAGCCAAGGGAACGGCACCACTTGTCTACATGTGTCAGACATGGAGCTTCAAGTTTAGTGATCACCCTGTTATTGCTTTCTTTGATCCAGAATTTCCTTTCAATTGATCTTCTGTTTGAGAATGGGAACATTTATTCTGTTCAGATGTACACTGGAAACATGGAGCTTGTTTATTCTTTTACAGTGGGTCACACCTATCAGTTTAGAGACTGCAATTTAGGCTCGAACAGTCTTTGGAGCTATCTTAAGTTCTGGAAGCTTATCAGGCAACATTAAAATAAAGCCCCAATAGGCTCATTTGTTTGAACAGCTAGTCTTCAACTGGGGGTGCTTAGGTTGAGAACTCTTCAGTTGGGACCTGAGACGCGGCTAGCAGAAATGGGTCAGGGCAAGCTTTGTGGGGTGTATTCTGACTCAAGCCTGGCTCTTTCCTTATTTACAACATGTAAGGAACTTCTGCCATGTGCATCTTTGTCATGAATTCCACCACTACTTCCACTAGGTCTCCCTGTGCTCAAATCAATCTTTCTTTTGTAAGTTGCTTCAGTTACTTTGTCATAGCAAATGAAGTAATGGCCTGTGCAAACAACACAGGAGATACAATGTCCTCTCAACTGGAAAATAAAAGCACTAAGAGTTTGATTTGCTTGAAGTTATAAATTCCTCCCTCCAGGATTTAAGTCCAGACTGTATGGTTCCCAGGCCTTCTGTTCTTATCAGTTTTCTTCAAGTCACACAGCATAGAAATTTGAGGTCATATATTTGCATTTTCTTTCTTTCTTTCTTTCTTTCTTTCTTTTTTTTTTTTTAAAAAGCCAACTTGTTGCTGGCTAAAAGAAAAGAAAAAAACAGAATATCTTTTATTTTGTATAAGTTTCTTTACAATAACTACACTTGATTCTGTTTTTCTCTGTAAAGAAGAGCAAGAGCAATCAATTTTCAATTTTTGTATAAGCATGCTATTTACAAAACGTAAGTTAAATACCATAAGAAAGTTAGAATTGCTTCTCAAACATCTTAAGTGCTTTATTTTTAAAATATGTTACAGTTTAGAAATGCTTGTATACAAATTTAGTATTTATGCAGGAATACATAAATTACACTGCTAGAAATTCCCTCAAAATCTACCTCCAAGTTGTACCAGAATACCACCTCCAATTCCATAACATTGTTCAGATTTGGGCCTCCTGGTCAACCCTGATGCTATTCACTAGAGTAATTTCTTCTTTCTTCAGTAAGGATGAGAGTCATACCCACATCCACTCTGACCGAAAATGATATTCGTATCAAAACTGAACTTTCTGCAGACAGGAGATATGGCTCGGCAGTTAAGAGTATTGCTCCATCTCCAGCACCCACCTGGTGGCTCTCGACCACCTATAACTATAGTTCCAGAGGATCTGATGCCCTCTTCGGACCTCTGCAGGAATCAAGCATACACATGCTGTACATACATACATGCAGCAAAAACATTCATATACATATAATAAAATGAATTTTAAAATTAGCACAACTTTTTAATGCTGTGCTGCTTGTTGTTATGATACAAAAATGAATATTATTCATTGACTATATTATAAAAATGAAACACTACAAACTGGTATAGAAAAGCCACTACAACTGCTATTAACCAATTCTGTATTAATCTTAAAGTCTTGGCTCCTAACTTTTTTGTGTACATACAGAACATTATTGATCACTTCCCTAGCAAAATGCACAAACTCAGCTGGAGCCTTGCCAAGGTTTGTCTTAGCTTCATTAAAAGTCCTAAGCATAGTTTATGTGCTTATGATTATGTGTGCTTATTATCTCCTGGCATCATTTCCCTGGTAGAATAAACTGCAATACTAGCCTCCATCACTATCAGATTCTCAACAGATGTATTTAATATCCTATTTTTGTTGAGAAATCTCAGAGAAGGCCTAATAGAGCAGTGCTATACTTATATTTGCTAAAGTTTCAGCAAATTATTCACAAAATATCTCAAGCAGAATGAGAAGTGTATTTCTTATAATTATGTGCTACACTACTTAGCTATACTTTAGATGATAATATAGAATAAAACCAATGTGATAGATAAATCAAAAATATTTCTAGTGTAATATATTCCTGCCTGCTGCTTGGAATACTGAGACAAAGGAAAGCAATCACAGAGAAATGATATTGTGTGCTCCAAACAAAATCCAAAACACTTATGCTCCCAAGACTATATATCCCCTTGTACCCCTTATTTTAAATGTCACTGTCACAGTACCTGAGTGAAATGACCTAACAGAAGAGAGGTTATCAATATGAAGGAGGTGTGGGAGTGTCATTTCCTGGCAGCAGGAATGTGAGGTTGCTGATAACAGAGATCACAGTCAAGAGGCAAACTCCATGAAAATGGTTTCTTCAAGACACAACAACCCAGATGCACAAAAGAAATCAGAGCCTGTGGCAGCATAGACAGGGCCCATACAGATTCAAACTAGATGGGGTCCCAGAACTGAAAGAAAGTAGTTAGCCTAGGCTACCTCTATCCCTAACAGAAACTACTTGCAACCGATAGCCACTTGCAAAAGAAAAATTAGTTTTCATCAATGGAGGCACCCTGGGTAGATTAACCACAGGCTCCATGCTCAGTAGGCAGCCAACACAGAATAAATCAGTGGTATTTTAAAGATGTATTTGTCTCCTAGCTCTATGTTTGGGCATGGGGGGGTCTTACTGGTTTTTTGCTTATGTGCTATGGTCTCCAATTTTGTGCTTTTGTTGTTGGGCTTTTGTTTGCTTTTTAAAGACAAAGAAAGGGTGAAGAATTGGGTAGGTGGGGAGAATTGGAAGGAGGCTGGGAAAGGAGAAAGTGTAATCACAATATATTGTATGAAAAATTTTTACATTAACAAAAGAGACAGTGGGAGGGAGGAGGGTGTAGGGGAAGGAGGGGGGAGAAGGGACAGAGGCAGAGAGAATGGTGTGGGGACAGAGAAAGCCAGGCCAGAAATTAATACACAAATTCAACTGGTGCCTTGCCAAGACTACAACCACTCAAAATATCTGTCTCCAAAGGATCTATTTCCTTTAGTTTGGTCCTCTCAAGTTTTCAGTCTTATAACATCATAAGACACCACCATAAGCCAGAGAGCAGGTGGTCAAACAGCCTGCGAGTGATACTTAAGGTTCAAACAGTAACAGTCTACCTACACCCATTAGGTTTACTGCATCTCACAGTGCAAGCTGCAGACAGTCCAACTTCAAAGGTCTCCTTTTTGTCAGTTTCAACTTTGTCGAGAAGACCAGTCTTCTTCATGTCTCAAGGCAATCTCTTATCCGTGAGTCCTTATGAATTATGTTAAATACACAACTGTATGCAGCAAGCATTTGTATTCCAAAAGGGAGGGAAGACAACATTTTGAACTCAAGTCATATTCAAATAAGCAGATTCCTTGTCAGATTACAACATGAATGGCCTACAGCACAATTCCTAATAAAGTACCCTTTCCCCTTCAAAATATCAAAAGCCTGGCCTTCACCATATGCACTTCTGCTAGTATTCTTGTCTCCTGAACCCCCACTAGAATGAGCATTAAACTCTGTCTATAGTACTGGAGGATTTCTCTAACTCACAGCTCTAAATCTGTCCTCATTTCAACCAAAAACCTCTCCTAAGGGTCAGAACAGATATGGTCAGTTACATCCTAACAGTGACCCGACTTTATGGTCCTACTACCAGTGCTCGTGTGGGTGCAGGTCCACCTATTGTAGTAGCTTGGGTAGTCTCTGGGCTCCACCCCTACTGCCTCTGTCTCTAACCTACCTAGGCTACTTAGTACTGCCAGTGTATGCAGGGTTACAAGACTACCTATTATGTCCTGAGTAGTCTTTGCCTCGCTCCTTCTCTCCTTTCCTCCTCCCCCACCAAGTCTACATACTGCTGCCAGTACACATATGGAGGGATGCAGGTCCAACTACTATAGAATACATAATCTCAGAGGTCCCATCCCTGAAGAAAATGTATTTTCCCTCCTCTGGAAGCCATCAAGTATCAATAGCTTCTCAGCTCTGGATGGGACTTCATGAAATTGTACCCGATTTGTGCTGGTATTCTGGTTGGCTCAATCATGTACCGGTCTTATGCATGCAGTCAGAATCACTGATAATTCAAGTATGCACATGTGTAAGACTGAATACTCTCATCACAGCAGGTTAGCAAGCAGAGAAACCAAAGGCTAGTGCTCAGCTGACTTTCTGCTTTTTCCTTCAGACTGGATGCCAGTCCACCAGACAGTACTAGCCACTTTCAAGATGGTTCTTCCCTCTCAGTTAATCCCTTCAGGAAATGTTCCCACAGAAACACAAAAAAGTATGCCTCACTAGCTGTTTCTTAATCATGTTGGCAAAATTAACTAGCCTACAAATAAACATCCCTTAAACCTTTTGAGATAGTGTCTTGCTATGTAGTCCTGGATGCTAGTCTGGTACTCTGAGTAGATCAGGCTAGTCTCCACCTAGTGGTAATGTTCCTACCTCCTCCTCCCTAGGGCTGGAATTAGAGAAGAATACCACCCTACCTGGCTTCAGCCAAAAAAATTTAAAGCAATGTCTAGTCAAAGAATCCATCTCTGAAGCTTGTTAAAGGGTTCTCCTTTCACAGCTGTCTTCTATTGGACTGAGGGCACCAACATATATGTAAGAAATAAGATCATGAAATAATTATAACTTCTATACTTGGTCCTCTATTTTATGTTTAACAAAATATATCAAATATATAGGTCAAATATCAGTAAGTTTTTAAATACACAAGCAAACACTTTTAATGAATTATGTGGTGGGTAATATATAAAGATCATATCTGTGGTAGTTTGTATGTGCATGGTCTCAGAGGCTCACACATTTGAGCCTTATTCCCAGTTGGTGGAACTGTTTGGGAAGGATGGAGATGCACGGCCTTGTTGGGGGAGGGGTGTCACTAAGGGCAAAATTTTTTGTGATTTCAAAAAAATCACATAATTCCCAGTTGATCCTCTCTCTCTCTCTCTCTCTCTCTCTCTCTCTCTCTCTCTCTTTCTCTCTCTCTCTCTCTGTGTGTATGTATATGTATCTGTCTGTCTGTCTGTCTTGTGGTTGTAGATCAAGATGTGAGCCCTTACCTATTCCTTCATTCCACCATTATGGATTTTTAACTCTCTGAAAGTACAAACAAAATTAAATGATTTCTTTTAAAAGTTGTCTTGGTCATGGTGTTTTGTCATAGCAATAGAAAACTAGGACAGAGGCTGGTCCCAGGAAGGGAGCTATTGCTCTGATAGACCTAACAACACTGGTTTTGGAGTAACGTGGTAGACTGAGACTTTCACTGGGGAAGTGGTTAAATACTGTAACAGGACATCCTAGTGGGAGCTAGGAAGACAGTACCACTGAGAGTAAATGGACTATGGAGGCTCAACTCAGGAGGTTCTGGAGAGGAATAATATTAGCAACTGGTCTAATATTGTGATATTTTGTTTTCCTTGATAAGCATGATTCCTTAAAATAGTAAAAGTTACTCCTCATAACTGCCTCATAGATAAATTATCTAAATACTGATGGTTATTGAAGAGTTATGCTTTCATTCTAAGATTGTCAGAGAATCATAAAAGCGCACAAAATGAAAATACTGTTTCTCAGGTCCCAAAATACATTACAGTAGAAAAGCCAAAGGAAGAACTAAGTATCTATTTGTAGATGAAATAAATAAATCTACAGGAAGACATAACTTGCTAACAGGAACGATACTCTATGATAAATTATTTTTCAACAGGCATCAGAAATATGGCTTTTGAGATACTTGGATCTGAGCCACAGAAATCTTTATATGCCTATGTGCTCAGTGCAACTCTAATGGATAAATATTGAACCGTGCAATCAAAGGCAATTCATGTTAGTGTGAGGGTGCATTATCTTATCTAGCACACTGACAACCTGAATCATTTAAAAACATAACCCTTTACTTCAACTTATTCATTCCACATTTGAAGTCTCCCACAAATGTTGAAAGAAAATGAAAATTTTAGTTTATAAGAACAAGTATTTAGGGCTAGAGAGGTAGCTCAGCAGTTAAGAGCACTGACTGCTCTTCAAAAGGTCCTAAGTTCAATTCCCAGCAACCCCGTGGTGGCTCACAGCCATCTGTAATGGGATCCCAGGTACTCTTCTGGTGTGTCTGAAGACAGTGACAATGTACTCATATACATAAAATTTTTAAAAAATCTTTATAAAAAAACAACAAAAACCTCAAACATAACAACAATAAAACGAGCAAAGTGGTATCATCAAGCTTCCTTTCTTCCTTACTATTTTAAAATTTGATATTGATAAATCTCTTAATAAAAAATCATTTTGTCTTTCAAGCTCACTTTTCTTTGACTTGAGTAATCCAAATGATAATGTACTCAACTGCATTTAGATGATTGTTTCCATTTTTTCAAGGAATGAGACTCTTATAATTTTTAACTTTCCATATTATATAAGCAATGAGGTACAATATTTAAAATTCCTTAATACCTTCAAATGTACATTTTTGGAAAGACTAGTATGTGCTATGATTGATCTACGTCTCCCCCAAAGGCCTAGATATTAAAGGAATGGACATTAGTCCATGAAGAAAATGGAAGACTATAAGAAGACATGGAAACCTAGTAGAAGGTTTTCTGTTCATTCTGACTTGGGACATAGAGATCCCATGCCCTTCCTCCTTTTCTCTTCATCATGTCCCAGTCATTATGTGTAGAGTGCTACTCTCCAATATAGTTCCTGTCATCTGGTACTGCCATACCTGATTCCCAAGAGCAATAGGGCCACCATAGACTTAAACCTCCTGAATTACAATGCAAAATAGGCCTTTTCTGTTCATAATTGGTTTTGGCAGGTATTTTGTTATAGTGACAAACAGAAATAAGATATAGATGATAGATAAGTAGGTAGAAATAAGATATAGATGATAGATAAGTAGGTAGACGAGAGATAGACAGTTGGATAGATAAATAGGAGGCAGATATATTCATCCACTAAAACTCTTCTAATAGTTCAAAACCCCTTTAATGCATAAGAGCTACATGATGAGAGCCACTAAGAAGACAAGTTATGATCCACAGGTTTGCTTATCAACTGTGGAAGACAGAGCAGGAAGGGCATAAAAATTCTACCTTTCTAAACATGCTATAGATCAAAGGGTTAAAAGTAATCTAGCACTGGTAGGCCTTTGTGCTACTTCTTATTAACCCAATGTGTGTAACCCTTAAAACGTACACATTTGGGCCAGAGAATCGCCCCCAAACCCAAGAACCTGAGGCCAAATCTGCAGGACTTGTATAGCGGAAGGAAAGAAACAACACCTTGAAGGTGCCCTCTGACCTCCCTCATACATGCTATGGCACACAAAATACAAAATATACATTAGCAGCTTAAGCATCTGGTCCTGGAATGGTCTTTTAGGGATCTTTAATAAAATCAGCCTAGCAGTCTTTAGAGAGAAACAAATGCCCTTGATTTGTACCATTCTAGACCAGTTAAATTCTTGGATATAATTTAGTAATTTTAGGGAATTAAAATAAAAGGCAAGATGTGACAAGATATGCTAAATAGGCAAGGCCATTTCAGAAAGTGTTATGAACTGGGAAGACAATAAATATTAAAATATTATCATGATTTAAAGTGTGAATTTTCTTACCTTCCACTTTGTTCCTGCCCTAACTAAGCTATTAAATTCTATTATCTGTTGAGTTTTGTGGTGATTTTAAAATCAGTTAAGTGATTTTAAGTACTTGAACATAATTTATCAATTCACTCAAAAGTAAATATTCCACTTCTAGAACTCCACACTGGTGACAGGCCAAAGATCATGGGGATATTAGCTAGCAATAATGAGAAGAGCTAAAGCAGAAGCTGATGAATTGCAGCCAAAGTAATCCTTGAAGCACATGTTTTGAGTTTTAAAGGAGAGCCATGATGATTCCTTCAGTTGCGTTATTGAGAGGTTTCCTTTTTCTTGCCTCATTCTAGGGGCTGTGGAAAAGCAGGTACAACAGTGATGGGGGATTGCTTACAGGCTTGTATCTCAGAGCATCTCGGTAGGAGCCAAACAAAGCTGCCTGAGCCCTCAGAAAGGCCCGAGCCACTCCGTCTCCCGTAGCTGTGGACTGCTTCTTCAGCTTATTTTTCAAGGCCGAGACCTGTATGGCAGAGAGGAACAGTTAAATTAACACCTCAGAAATTGGTACAGCGAGGTACGAACCCAATCAGCAGGCAAAGCGCAATGTCTGCAGGTCAGCCAAAATCCATGGTCCTCCCAGATAGCTTATCTTTTTAGCTGCACAGAGCACCTGCTGCTCTGTTAATTGAAACAAGAGTGGGAGAGGAAAGCAATGTGCTAATGCAAATTGGTTTATGCTCTCTTTTTTCTCCCAAGGCCTCTTGACATAAATAAGCTTTAATTATTTACAGTAAACTGCTTGTGAGGCACTTTTCTGCAGATTTTTAGCAATTATAACGTGTGTCTACTTGTTTGGAGATAAAGCTGGTTCAGGAGCATTCATTTCTGTTGTGCATTCTTATTTGTTATGAGTCCTTCAAGATCATTTACAATTTTATTTTCAGTTTGGAGGCGTCATTTGCATAAGTAATTTTCGCTTTTTACCAATAACAGAAGAAAAGACAGAAGAGATAAGGTTAGAGAGACCGTACCATGAGTGGAAAATTGTGTAATGCAAGTGTTACATATTGTCTCATTTAAATTTCATCACATCTTCCTAAGAAAAACATTCACGCTCTCATTTAGAAATGAAAAAAAAAAAAAAAAAAAAAAAAGCCGGGGCAAATGATAGGAGCTACTTTGTTTTCCCAACATGGGGTAAAGCTACTCTGGGGTAAAGTTGTGATACGAATCAAGTGTCCATTGTTTCTTCTTACCACATGCTAGACTGGAATTCTACATCATTGCCACATTAGTCAGTGATCAGAACAATATACTAATGGTTTGAAAACAGAGATATTTTATCAGGGAATCTGCAAACCTTGAAAGACTGTTGAGTTATTACAATATTTTCTGCCAATTTGATCTTCTAATTTCAAGTGCTCTGTACTTTAGAAGTGCAACTATGCTCATGGACTGCTTTTCAGTGAGCTCACACTCAGGATATTAACTCTTTTTATTCATTTCACTAACTACTGACAATCAAAATAGAAACCTACAGTCTCCACTCCTGCAAACACCAAATTCCATATACATTCCTTATCAATGTTTTAAATAGAAACACAGGTCAAGTGGAGGGGGAGTGGGGAGAACTCTGTGAGGGAGACCTGGAGGGGTTGCATTGGAGATGTAAATAAGTAAAATAATAACAAATAAAGAAGAATGTGAACTGCATCACAAGTCTATTTTCTTATATAAATAAAAATAAATTTAGTTAAATTTTAACTGTACTGCTCCCTCAACATAGCATGTTATGTGTATGGACTCCCGGGTAATACAATAAGATCATCTATCCCTTACATACATGCAAAAAGGAATGTTTTTATTTCTTTGTTCAAGTAGTCCTGCCTACTCTTGTAGATGCTGATTGTAATTGAAGTGTGAACCTAATTAACAACTAAACTTTGAATAATGCTAATGAGAAATGAACACATCGTCAGAGGAGAGACCAGCTCTACAGGTGATAAACCTTCACAGTAGTGACATTTTCCAGTGTAAAGTCACAGTTACTGTGATCTCATCAAAGAAACAGACCCCCATTGGGTCCAATTATAACTATAGTTTTGAAAACTTATTGAGTTATGCACTCATAATCTATGCAGAAAGGCCTTTGTGGTGTAGGGCTTCTCCCCATAGCTGTGATCTTTTCCATTTATATCCAAGCTCCACAGATTCAGATGAAGGTTTACAGCCAAATTCATTTAGTCACAAAGTGCTAAATCTGATTTATTTCAGAGAAAGCTTTTATTTTACAACCAACCTCAGTGTAGGTAATCCACATATTCAAATGATAATGCAGTTCAGACACATTTTAGACTTAATGTCTTTTATTCTGCTTTGAAATGTTATTTTTCTATATTTAAAGAAAAATAGAGACAATTATCAAAATATAGATTCAATACTCGCCCTTCCTATAAAGATTACGATACAAGGAAGATATTTCCAGTGGTTAAGAACATTATAAAAGCTAAATGACTAGCTGGTATTTAACATCTTTTCTACAAAAAATAAAAAATACCCCACCTATTTACAAAAGTCATCTTGTATCTTTGTAAAACAAAGTTCCTCAATTTATAATTTTCAGTAAAACTGACAAATGTCAGTTTCTTTGTGAAACAAGGAAGCAGTACTGCTAGGAGAGTCAGGAAGCACTCATGGAAAGTGCAAGCATCATACGCTCCAGCCTTTCCTTCACCATGCCCTGGAATGTACAACTGCTACCCAAACTATCCCGGAGACCATCACAGCACCAAGCCCTTCCTGACCAAGGAGGACACTGCTTTCACTTCTGCCGTCAGTCACCCGGTGAATGGTTAGGAGCATTTTGTGGACATCCAGTACGCAGGAAAGAAACAAGAAAAAGGAAGTACCCTGTTCTATAACTATGCTTCCCAAATGGCAGCCATCAGCTGCATGAGCAAATAAATGTCCCTATCCAAGTCCACATCTTCTCCAGATATAAAGGAGATCTCGTATCTAGAATATTCTAAATACAAGGTGACCTCACAGCACATTTTACGTTCACTATATTTTTGAAACACTATTTTGGTCATGAAGTTAAATAATATACATCATTAAATCAATTTCACCTCTTTTTTTGAAATTATAAATCAGATCTCTAGAGAACTTGTGCTGGTTGTGTGGCTCTCATGGTGTTTCTCTTGGTTAGGGCTATCGTAATGACAATCCTACCTAATCTCATAAATGTGTAAGGGTTAAAATTTCCCAGCAAGAAATACTCCCAAAGATTTTTTTCTTTGCTTGTTCTAGATTGCCACAACTGTCACTAGATCTGAGCATTTCCATGGGGCAGAGGGATACATAAATTCAAGATTTCTATGTGTGGATACAGATGCTCAATAAATAGTCTATCAAAATGAAATTGTTTTTAAAAATCCATTTCAGAAATAAGTAAATTAATCTAACATATACTGACTGTATTGAGCCTTGCTGTGTTCACTGGCCTTTAGATCACTGCAGTAAATCAACACTGGTTACCATTGCCCTTTGGTGCTAATTAGCTTTTAGCAGTTTATAATCTATAATCTGATGGTGTCTCTTCTGAACCCTTTGTAATATCTGTTCTGGGAAATAGCACTTTCTACTTTAGTACCAAGCTTCTACCTTTAGGTATAAAATAAATGTACATCTTCCTATGTAATTTGAAAACTTAATTAACATATAACTCTGAATTCAGAAAAAATATTTGGTCATGAGGCTACCACAAACCCTGTTACACTAAAGAAGCCTGAGTCGTTCTTTCCACAGGGAAGCAGCTATGCTGAGCCTCACTAACTACGATTATATCACAACTCCTATTACACTTTATTTCAGACACTTTTCTGTGTATAAATATATTTTCGGTCTAGTTAGATATTTACAGGTCCAAAAATATTGAATGAAAAAGAAAACCTTTAGAAATGTCTGTTTTATTTCTCATCTTAAATATATAGATTCCCTTTATATAAGGAGAATTTGGGTGTCCAAGCAACCAGTCCCAGCAGTAGAAGCAGGATTTTAGCAGTGGGAGTTTACAGCAAAATCAAGAACATTGACACCAACCATCCACGTTGTTCCTCTTAGCAATGAAGCGACAGTGAAGAAAAAGACAAAAGTCGACAAGTAAACAGGGCAAATGGTACAAATAGAGAGTGGGGACATGTGTTCATTGCAATCATGCAAGAAAGTCAGTAAGTCTGTAGGACGGCAGATCTGCAGGGTGTGTGTCAGAGAAACAGTGGGTTTGCTCTTTACTTCCATAACATCATTCGGATGAGAAATGACTCCTTTACCTAGATATGCTAATGTTATTTTCAGCATCGTGGTGAAGAGCAGGGATGAAAATGTTCAGCCACAAGAATGATGAGCATAACCCCAAGGAACCACAAGTGGCATGCACACCTAGCCTAATTACCCAGCGATAGTTAAGTCATGGCTACAAAACCAGCATTTCATCCAAATAGCTAAATACCTAACTATATTCTAAGTTTTGTTAATAAATGTTATTTTTCACGCTTCCACAAGGAAACTTCTCTTTGCAAGAAATGGAGACCATTACAGAAAAACACAACTGATCAAAATGTAGTGCTGTAGAGCCCAATCCCAACTGACACAGCTACAAGACACCTGCATCGAAGGCACAGGAATCTTTGCCTAACAAGGGGCAGAGGGTGAGGGGTTGGCTGTGAGGTTGTGACTCCTACAAATGTCAGAAGGTACAGCCATAAAGTCTTGCCAACATGAATGCCTAAAATGAGCAGAATAAGGATAACACCAATAGACATGATAACACGGACACAGGGAATCCCAAGGTCTAGACCCTAGATGAAGAACACCAGGTAATTAAATTCTAAGAGTGGAAAGAGCATAATTAAGCATTCAATACCAAGTGATCATCCCTAGAAACATAAACATACAAGTAACACCATATGGACATTATAGGTTGTATTTATATATTCAGAAAAATGAAAACACACATAACAAAAATTTTTTAAAAGAGTAATACTTTGACTCATTATGTAGGCCACTGATATGGAAAACACACAATGAGCTTAGCGTGCTATGAAAGGCTTATATAAGTTTTTGTGCTGATAAAAATGGTATCTAAGCTTTGCCAAACTTATTTCTCTTCAGCTTCCTGGTTGTAGAGATGATAGCCGCCAGCTTCAACTATCCATTCTACCCTTTGTAACGGAAGTCCTAAGTCTGAACAAAGCATGGATAACCTAGTTATTTCCTTTGTGACTTAGTGTAGAGCCAAGCAGATGGAATATGTGTACTTTACCTGGTTCTCTCATTTCTTCTGAAGCAAAGTAGAAAACAGAGCAGATGCCTTAACCCTGGAAAGGATTCTGTGTCTTACAGACGGAAGTTGCCTCACAGCTCAGAACAGCGCTCCTTTTAATTATCATACAACAAATAATTTTTAACATTTTGTAAGAGGTCGCTTTTGTATTCTGGATCTACAATATGGTTATAACAGCAGGCCCTCTCCTTCCCCCTTCAGACCCTCCCACATGATCTTCCTTGCTCTCCTTCCAGTCCACAGCCTCCTTTTCAGTTAATAGTTGTTACATGCACATATGTATACACCTGCGCATTCCTAAACATAACCTTCTCAGTCGGGATAATGTCGCATGTGTATGTATTTTCAGGTCCAATAATTTGGTATTGGATAAAAGAAGTATTTTGATCAAGACTGATGAATTCTCTCTGCTACGACATCTTAACCTGCACCCGAGTTGATTCATCACTTACAGTAGAAAAAGGGTTATACTAGAGAATGTCCCTCATATGAGGTAAGAGCATAGACCAAACTCTGGCTTCTGTAGTCTCTCATACTGGTGAGCCTGAAATTTAGAATTCAGTGAACTGACTCATCAGCTGCCAGCCAGGCCACGAGAAACTAGTCATATTAAGCCAATGAAGAACACTGAGCTCTCAAAACCCTGTACATTACTATTACAGGCAATTCCTTCAGGGACCATAAAGGCTAACACTTAATTCATTTTCCCTGCATCTAAGCTTAGAACAGGTCTATTCTCCATGTCTCAGTGAACTAGAACTGCCATGTCAATCTCTTCAACTGCACCTGTTCCTCTTCTTTATAACATCTGTCTACATCTACAGAACTAGATGAGTCACTGCCAAAGTAAAGTGCCTTCAAACTGAAATATGTGTTTTCTTATTTACCACTATATTATCAGCTCTCAGCAGTATATGAGTACATAGTAGGTGATTGATAAATACATGCTGAGTCAATCAATGTTTCAAAGTGAAGTCAACAAAACTGACTGTTCCAGAGATAGCGTTACCTTAACTCTAGTTTACTCAGGCAGAGTATCTACGACAAGCATCAGGATCATAACTCTTTTCAAAGTTCACCAAGTCATTACAATACGAGCAAAGTTTAGAGCAGTTCCAAGGAAGTGTGCTCAGTATTGCACACCACACTACTGTCTTCAGTATTGGGAGTCAAGGCTTTATAGGACTAGACTAAACAGGAGAAGACTTTAAAGATGAAAACAAAAGTTTGCCATTCTGTTGCCACTTCTTATTAGCAGTAAGAAAGCAGAGAAGCATGTCACTAATATGGCATATATCGAGAGCAATGGGGGTGGGGGAGTGGGGAATGACACCCTTTAAAATGAAAGGTTTCAGGGTGTCCATGGAATCCATGAGCACATAGACACTAAAGGCAGCAAACACTAAACCAACTTCAGAAATGACAGGAGAGAGGAATAAAGAGGAGCTGCACTAACACTTGGGCTGGCTCTTACTCAACTGACAGGGAACAAGATCCTTCAAATATTCATAAGCACATCGAACACTGAGGGTATGTTTCTATTTTTCCCTGTCCTCGTCTTATATTTGAGCCCTGTATATTTAAACTATACAAGAGTGGAGAAATAGTAATATCTATAATATTTTACCTACTAGCAAACAAAAAAACCTCTTTTTGAAAAATGATCACATGTAAGAAACTAATCATTTTAAAAGATGGTAAGTTTTCACAATTAGAAAGCCTTCATAGTGTGGGCTTTCCCAGTCGGGAAAGAAATAAAATGTATTATATGTATATATAATAGAGGAACAATATATTCTAGATTTCTTTCTCTTTTGTTCCATTATGAAAGTCAAACAAAAATATCCTTGTATAATATGCTAGATAATAACTACACTGAGATTTTTAAAAGCACACTTCTGTGTCAAGAAGTTTAAACAGTGTAGCTGTATTCGCACTAGTAACCACTCATCTAATGCTTACTGATTTACAAAGCACAATTCAGGTTGCTATGGCAGAGGTGTGTGACTGATGCCTGAATCCTGGGAGCTGAGAATGAGAACACACACAGAGTGAGTGTGCATACACTTCTTCAGGGACAAACTGAAACCAGGTTTATTTCCTCAAGCCTAGTCTATTCATTAAACAAACGTTCTCCATGTGATGCTGTAATCTGAAGAAAGTTCTATTATCTTTCCAGTATCAACTACCACAAGCATTTGTTAGAGACTTCGCTGACCATTCAGTACGAACAAGGTTACAGCAGAGCTGTGACAAACCTGGAACTAACAGCATACTCTCAAGGGTCTTATCTTCTTTATAACATATACTGTGACATTTAACTTGTTAAAGCCTTCATGTTAAACTACAGGATCCAGTCAATGAATTAAACATTTATTGACAATATTCATGACCACAAGAGACTAATTTATATACTTTATATTTTTAAGTTAATTTTAAAATCCTCTGAAATAGCCAATTCTTTACTAAACTGATTCCCAAACAAATAAACTCTCTTAAATGTAGCTACTCAAAAATTTAATATAACGTCTGTGTTTTGGGGTTTTTTCCCTAGTTCTTCGGGTTCCTCATGATTTTTGTTGACAATTGGAAAATTATGCTTTTCCTTTTTCATATCATAATATCATTAGCACATTCCTTCAAAAGATATTCTAATATATAAGTGTAACAGGAATAAGAGTTTACATAATACCATTTATAAGAAGCACTTCCTAATATTTTAGTAATTTAAAAGGTTTTATACCAAACATAGCTATTTAGTATAACAGCCCCTAAGTTAGAAACGGTACACAGAAGATGTTTGATATTTGAGATTTTAATTATATTGGTTATTAAACAGAATAACATTAAAAGGCAGTAGATACTTTTATAAATTCCTATCAGAAAAAATATTTTCCAGCTATACTATTTGCGAGATAAAAATATCCTAAAAATGGTGCTGAAAAAATTTTAAATCAAATATATCAAGTTCTGATTCCTTTCCCAAGGCAAGAATGGCAGGCTGCTTTTGGATGAAACTCCAAACAAGCTCCTCATTACTCATAAGTGTACCTGGCATTTCCTGTAAGGAGCTATGCTCCTCTATTCGGGACACAGAAACAAGGACCAAACGTATCCACTAAAGCTCTAGCTATTAACAGTATGCTTCCCTGGCTTCAACCTAAAATAAGAACATGCTTTTTAATGAATTAAGATCATCTAAAGATGGCTATACAGCTTTGTCGGCTGTCACTTCTCAGAAGCTTTCATCTCTAAAACTTGGTTTATAATCGCTGATCTTAGCATTCCTATGAAAACATATTTCCTAAATCCTACTAGAACTAATTGTCAGTCTGATTTTCGAGCAAATAAATATGTTATGTTCTTACTTCACGAATAGTAACATTTTCCAAATTATTAAAAAATATTAATAATGATAAAAATTAAAATGAACAGTGAAACTAAGAAACATAAAATTTTAAACTGCTACATAGTTAGACTAAATTTGTCTATAAATAAAGGAAACGTGAGGTTTCAATAGTTCATTTTCTGGAATTAAATGAACGCATTGGCATTGCCCCTGTTACACACCACTGGGCCTCTCCCCGCCCCCACAGACAGACTACAGTAACACTAACTTTGATGGACAGTTCCTCGGCCCCAAAGCTCACTTTTTTATTTTAAAACACTCTAACTACATATGTTTGAAAATGTCTACACGCAATATTATTAAAATAAAGTCACAATACAAGCTACAAGTGTGTTTTAATGTATCACTGTGTTCAAAAGTTTTTCTGTGAAATAAATAATATCCTTAATAACATTCACAATAAAACACTTGAGTTCACTTTGGTTTTCTTTTTTTTCTTTCTTTCTTTTCTTTTCTTCTTTTTTTTTTTTTTTTTTTTTTTTTTGATGATCCAAATCTATAGTGAAATGATGGAATCAAAAAACAAGTGTTCTTGTCAGAAAACAGGAAGAAAGGTTTTTTTCCCCTCCCAAAAGGAAAACAAAGGATTCCTGAAGCTTGCCCTGATTTATTTTTCCAATTTTCAATACCTTAAGAGCAGCGGAAGTGCTACTGGCGTGGTAGTATTTCTAACAGTCAATAAATCTAAGCTATTACGTGTGAATGTTGGAATGAGGCCATGGAGAAGATTACAGCATGCAACGCACCAGAGGGAGCGCAGGAGAGGAGGGCTAGTAATTCAGGACAACTGTGACCACTGACCTTCGAGCAGCCATGGCCACTGGTCAATGTGACACATTAATGGAGTGCACATGCACACACAGTCACCCAGCCTGTAAGCATAATTTAAACGCTTTGCTGGATGATTTTAAAACGGCCTCCTTTTAAATTTCAGTTTACTTATTAACTAATCAAACAATGCCAATAGTAATACCTTGCAGGCTTCAAAACTATTTATTAATGTAAATCACACATAAACACTGAGGTATCATTCAGGATTTTATCAGGTCTTACTTAAAACATTTGCCATTTTAAACTGTGTTGTAATACTTGTGTTTCCTCCAGAGCTCTACAAGGGCAGCCCTGAAAAACTGGTTTAAACGAGAACTTTATTAGAGATCCTTTGAACAACAGTCTAAAATATTTTAGAAATTCACCATAACATGAATACACCTCCTATTTTCAACAAAAGACCCTCATTCTATCTTAGAGCTTGTATTTGCCAAGTCTTCAGCTCTCTGTAAGTCTGAGGCCATCAGACAGCAGCACCTCTGCAATCCGTGTGGGCTAGCTGGCAAGGCTCCTTTACCTACAGGCTCATAATGGCAGTTAGCCTAATGTGGTGCTAAGTAAGCTGCATGCCGACTCTTGTAACCTCAGATGTGTATCTGTGCATCTCTGAATGCTGGCTAGCATCCCTATACATTTAAATAAATATCTTAGTTACAAAAAATTATATAAGAGAAGTATTTCTCAGTTCAGAGGAATTCTCCTTATGCTGAGACTTCAAAGGCTTGTCTCAAGGATCGAGCTCAGTGCACTATACAGATTCTTAATATCAAGCAGAGAACGGCTGAGTTCCTCTCTCTCTTCTTGTCAGAAAACAACCCTTCCTCTCCTCCTAAAGCATAACAGTAGGAAATGTGCATAGCATAAGGAAAATGTTTAGAAAAGCTGGAATGCTATTTTCATAATTTCACTATCTAGTGAAAAATATTTGGATGGATTTCTAAACGCACAGCGAATCCCTCCCAGCAGTCTGCAGAACTCCATAAAGCAGCGTCTGGCTGCATTAGGTTAACAAGATAGCGTTAGTCCCATTGGTCTGAGTTTGGATTGTTCACCAGAACAGTCTTACTACAATGAGAACACAGTTCAGTTTCATGAGCTTAAAAGTCAGAAAATGGTTTGGTTATTGATAAGCATAAGTAGTCTTGCTTTGATATTAAATTTCCATTTTCCTATCACTGGCTATACGAACGAGCTAGGTTAGAATGGGTTTATTTTTTAATTGGATTTTTTAATTCACTTTTTCAAACTCCTTAATAATAAAGAAAAAATATTGTAAAGTTTACTTTCAATTCTCAGATGTTAATAACCTTGAAAATAATGGGCATTTGAGGTTTTTTTTTTTTAAAAAAAAAAAAAAAAGAAGGGAGTTATTTTAAAGTTAGAATGATGCTATTAAGATATTTAAATAGCCATTAAGTATACAGAGAAACAGCACTATAGAGAAACAGCACTATAGAGAAACAGCACTGGCTTGCAATTTTGCCATATATTAAAGAGCATAAGAGCCAAAATGCAATTTTACACTGACTATATAATACAAAATACAGAATATATCCTATTAAAAACCGCAAACACCACACACACACAAACACACACACACACACACACACAGAGCAAGATCAAAGACCCAAAGAGAACTGGCACTTAATTTATCAGCTTTATAGACAAAAGACAGTTTTCGTCATTTCAAAAGGATCAGATGTCTTTTATGACAAACTGGGTTTGCAGTTTAATTTACAAATAGAATTCTAAGCAAGCATTCTTTGCTCTGCCAAAGCAGAAGACGAACTGTAGGTTTTCATTCTTGTGGCCCTCAGC
This sequence comes from Rhynchomys soricoides, assembly GCA_019843965.1. Lineage (NCBI taxonomy): Eukaryota > Metazoa > Chordata > Mammalia > Rodentia > Muridae > Rhynchomys > Rhynchomys soricoides. The sequence continues at coordinate 6,390,037 of JADRCH010000079.1, read as the reverse complement.
AGGACAGGAAAGATTAAAATAAAACTGAAATAATTTAGAGAAAACAAATAAATGTTTCAGAAAGTTGAGAGAGATCAAAGGCAGAATTTTCTGACCCCAACTGTACAAGCATTTCTTATTATATTGACCAGTGCCATCAGATCATTAATTAAAAGGGGAAGCGCTGGCAGGTGGCAGGGAAGCAGAAGCCGATAATTGGCCCCTTCTTCTTCTTGCCTTCAAAAACTCTCTCATTCTTCGCAAGACATGCCACTAGGCAGACAGAATGCCGACTTTGTAATGTAATGATTAAGATGAGATGAAGAGACTTGATGTTTAAAGAAACGCTACCTAATGAATGCATCTAGCTTTTTAATTATGATCCCATTTTACAATAAGGAATATGGTATTCCATTTAACATCTCAACTGCCGAAAGGAAAAAATACTAAAAATAGAACCTACATTGATTCTTCAGACAACCCTCTTATACACTGACTTTAAAGGTTCAGATACAAAGTGGAAAACCATAACTTGAGGGTCCAGCAACAAACATTCCTGTTCTCCACAGATACCCCTTGGACTTACCACATCACTGGGCAGGCTGCTCAAGTCATTAAATGGTGATTCTAACGTGTTTGTGTCAACATTTAACACAACCACATCTTCCAATGATTTATTTTTCACTCTCTGTTTAAAAAACACAATTATGAAAAAAACTTATTATATTTTTCTTACAAAATTAAGATGAGTTTGGAAACAAAAATATTATCTTGGTACATTCAGCTTGGAAAAATTAAAAAGGGAAATTCAACATTATAAAATAATCTAAACAACGTTGCTTTCTCAGAAAGAAAATTTGACTATAATTCATTCAAAGAGATTTGATTAAAATGCTTACACTGGAAAATTTCCTCATCTACTACCAAATTAATATAACTGCCACTAGTTAAATAGGCAGAGGTACATCAAATATAAAAACTGTAGCCTTTACCATTTGAATGTCAGTCCTATGATATTGGTAATTTGTTTCCAGCTTCATATCTATTTTAGCATAAACACACTGGAGAGATTATATTTATAATATGTATAAACTATCTATAGAGATAATTATATTTATAATATACGACAACAGTGCTGGCCTACATTTCAAGTGAACACCTATGTTCCCACACTGCTCTACCAATCTGCATCAATGAGCAGGACTGAGGGTGAAATAGGAAGGCGATGGAGAGACGACCACCATGTAAGTTCCCAATCATGTCCACACATGTCAGATTGGCCTATCTTTCCATATTGTTTGAAAATTTAGTAAGAGTATCTCAGTAAGTTTACAAATAATAGTGAGCTATAAAAAAGTTACCTAATTATACCTAGAGGGGAAATACTGAGAGTTTATTCTCTCTGTTTCACATATCTACTTCAATTACTGAATCTACTGCTATCACAACACTCCTCAGAGGTAAGTGAGGCACTCAAGGAATGGACACAGCCCCAAATCCAGGATTCCACATGCATGTGAGCTTACAGGTGAAAGGTAGTAAATAACTTCAGTACAGACTTTTAAGTGTCCTTCTACACAAGGCACTTAGTACTTTTAGTTCAGCACATCTTCATTTTTGGCTGAGAGAAAAAAAGAGGAGGTCTCTCTACGTAGCCCTGGCTGTCCTGGAACACTATGTAGACCAGACCAATCTTGAACTCACAGAGATCCACTTGCCTCTGCCTTCCAAATGCTGTGGTTAAATGCATGTTCCACTAGCTAAGTGTTTCAAATTTAAAGTAGTTTAGCCAGTTGTTTTGTTACAAGTTGATTCTGATTAAAGGACCTCTGATCCATTTTGGATTTCAAATCTTTGAGTATTTAGCCAAATGTTAAATTTCCTACAGAAGTGAGACTTGGAGTGAGGAATTTCTTGTGGGTAGAAACCCACAACGTAGACTGTGTGCTCTTGAGGGACATTGGCTCTAAAATTCGTCTTGTAAAAGACATTATAATTACTAAAAATCCAGGCTTAAGAGATTACTACCTCCAAGTTATTATCAAAAAAATCATTTTTCTGGTGATATAATTGAAATTCTATATACATGTCTATAAATATATTTATTTCCTTTTTCGTTCAAGTATTCAAATATTTAAAAGGTTTAAATGCCTAACTATATTATTGCATATAATTTAATAACAATTTATAAGCAAAAATACATAATGCTATTTTTAGTACGTTATAATACAATGTGGTCGTCTCAAGCCACAGAACCTGACATAATACAAAACACTAAATCTATTTTTCAATTTAGAAATGAATATGTCCAAACACTCTAACATAATGACTTTGTATCATCAAGACCTTCTTGATTGACATTAGCATAAAAGTCTGAATAATGGTATTAATGTGATATATAGACTTTTCCTATTGCTTTTAGTTTTTAAGGCAGATAACAACAATATTAAATTTCATTCAAGGACTACTGAATAAACATAGAAAAGAACTGCTCATTGCTAATAAATAAATTAAAACTTTAATATTAAAATAAATTGATTTAAGCAAAGGGGAGAAAGTAGGCTGCAATTCCACTACTTGAAAACACTGATACTCGTACACTCTCGTTTCTCTCCAAAGTGTTAGCTATCTCTTCTATGACTAGGCATGCAAGTCAGAAATGGTGCCTCTTCCTCTGTCTCATATTTTTATATCTTTTGTGGGGAGCAATTAAAAAGAACACATGAAAATATTCTTTTCAGAAAAGTAAGAACATAATGCTGGACCCAGGGTGAGAATCTGGTAAAGAACAGTAAGGTACTGAGTGTGAGTCTTTCTCACATCCTGTAGAGTCACCCCTTGCACAGACTGGCTATGTACATCGTGCACACTGGTGTGCTGTAATGGCGCAGGGCCGGGCAGCAATCCCAGAACCTGTCCAAGAGAACTAGCAGGGCAGCTCTTGGGTCTGTGTCTTCCAAGTTACTCCGGCAAGGACTTAGTCAGCACTTAACTTCACCCAGGAGGCTGTGGTTCAGGGAAAATAAAATTTATTTCCCTTATTTCAGAAATAAATTTGTAGTTTGAAATATTTTTCCGACATTCTTTACTGACAATTATATAAAAAACAAATGAAAGAAAGTTTCAAAGAACATAAGCTTATATGTTATAGAGTCATGCTTTTGAACCTGGAAGATTTTAATATAATTAATAATAATAGTTGAGACTGTTAGGACCAAAAAAAAAAAGGAGAGTACTTTTTAGATTTTCTTAAAAAATAGTTGCAACTGTTTTAAAAAAAGGCAAAAAGTTACTCATTGTTGTCTCATATATTAACTACCCAACTACCTATAATACATGTTTAAAACATGTATTACAAAACTAAAACATTAAATTTTTAATTTAAATGTTTGATAGTGACATAATGAAGCATGAACTATCACCTTACTATAGTTTAAGAAAACTGCCCAGACATTTTTATTTTCAACCGTGTTTTGCCTGCATGTATGTGTGAGTGAGGGTGTCGGAGCTCTGGAACTGACTTTACAGACATGTGTGAGCTGCCATGTGGGTACTGGGAATTGAGCCCTGGTCCTCCGGAAGAGCAGCCAGTGCTCCTAACCACTGAGCCTACTCTCTAGTTCCCTATGCACCTGGTTTAAAGGAAGTTCAAATGCATCTTCTTCTCCCTGGTCAAAAGCTGAACACAGGCTGATAAACAAGATAAGTACAGCACAGAAAGATGTGGCAACTCCACACCATCTAGTTACGGCTCTAAATGTCCCACTTCATAAAAGGAACCAACTGAAAGTTAGAATGGTCTTTTTCTTAGAAACAGTACTTTTCAAATATTTAAAAAAAAAAATCAAAAATCAATTTCAAAAGATTGAAGGGGAAATAATTTAATTATATCTTATTCTTTCAAAAAATTATCTTAAATTTAAACTTTCTCTACAAGTGGCCAATGAGTATGTGATAAATTAAATACCTAATGAGCTTCCTCGTCCATCATAATTTGGAAAAGACTAAGTATTTGTCTTAGCGGTATTGTAGATGTACTCCACATATAAAAATTAACATAAGATCACCAAGCACTCTCTGCAACTTTCAATAATTTATAGTAAATACATTATAAAATTATGTGTGCTATGAATACATTTAATATAGAAATGATGAAAATCAAACTTTATGACTAATAAGAAAAATCTGAGTAATTAATTAAATAACAGTCAAAATAGTGAAATCCGGGTTATAAAAAACCTGATCTAATCACAGATAACACCTATCTGTTCATGCCTCATTTCATATACTTCATCCTTGGCTTATAATAGTTTCTTAAAATTAATAAAATATAAGGAGTCACAAATTTATACTACTCTGACTTCAATACTAAAAAATGTTAAACCTACTAAAATCCATTAAAATCTAAACTTTAGTAATGATGAAACAAAAAAAATTACTAGATTTTGAAAAAGATCCCAAACTTGAGAATAGGTAGAATTCTATAATTAAAGATTTTCCCAAGAATTGGACTCTATTTTGGTACAGAATCTTCTCAGATCAAAACAAAGACTAGTATTGGAAACTAGCAGGGAAACCGCACCTAACTAGTCAGTTAGGTGCTCATTTGCAGTTGTGCTGCAATATTAGTGTCACTCTGTACAATCAGCAATGGAGAAATTAGTGTGAACGAAACTGACATTAACTAGCATAATGATGGCACTCAGCCGACTCAGACCTTATGTTTTAGCCTTTTGGTAATTAATATGCCAATCTTATAAGAATCCCTGTGTGGAAATCTCACAGACTAAAAACCCATGTGTTTAAAGTTTAACGAGTTTCGGTTTAGGGATAGAGCAAGCAACAAAACTAATTTTGAACTGACGCGCTGAGGGGAAGCCCTCCTAACTTCATCTTCTACAGCAGGACTGAAATGATGGACATGGAAAGGATATTCCTTGTCTTCTCCTTACCCCTGCCCATCACCACAGGCAGGCCTGGCACTGGGAGAACCCTTGCTCAGTCCCTTAAAGACTTGACCACAAGAATGAGCCACCATGTCTGATTAATATGTTTATCATTAGTATGTTAAACTCGTGTTTTGCAAATCAACTAAGAAAGTGGAAGTAATGAAGTATAAAAGAAAAGAATGACTTGTAAATCACAAACATATAAAATTTAATTTCAAAATATAGCAAATATAAAATACAGAAAATCTCAAGTTCTAAGATATCACTGGTTCATCAGGGAATGATGGTTTTCTTATTTAAAGCTGACCATGTGACTTCAAGCACAGCCATTCCCAGGGGTTTCACCGCATCACAGTGCAAGCCAGTAAACTTCACCCACTGAATTTATTTGAGGGACACTTTCTGAGAACATTCCCTTAAGTATTTCCATAATGTCCATCTCGCACAAACTAGAACTAGTCAAATATGCTTAAAAAAACCAAACCTTTTAGCTATTACTTCTAATTAATTAGTTTTATAACTATCTTACTGTAAAAGATACTCACCTCTATGAGACTGGAGTGTATTCCAATCAGGTATGGCATTGGGGCACTAAATTAAAAATATATATGTGTGTATAGATTCAAATAGTTCATTAAAACTGAAACAACATTAACGTCATTCAAATGCTCAAAAACTAAAGTGCTCAGTCCACCAAGATATTATAGATTTTCAAAATTATGTAATGTATAAAAGTTAAATTTCATCTTCTAGGCCATTAATATATTTAAAGTTGGTTTATATAAAAATCTCTAAATCCCTTATTTTTAAGTCAAAAGTTCTATACCTAAATAACATTTTATTTAAGACTATCAGGGTGTCGGTGAAATATAGTTGATAGCAAATACATTCTAAATAACTACATTTCTTTTACAAAATCTACAAAAGTGTCTACATTTCTTTTACACGTATCTCTTGGTCAGTTTGATTATTTCTGCTAGTTTAATGGCCTGCCATTATCGCGTACCTATGATGTCACGGGCACTCAGGCACCAAGGCTTTATCTCGCATGTTCTCTCTCCTCTAGACGAGCAAGGCAGACATTGTCAGTCCTCTCTGTGCTCCTTCCCTCCGGCACCTTCACATTCATTCTACTCTCATTGTTATTGATAGAATAACTTTAATAAAAATTTTTAAGCCTAATAATGATTTTAAATTAACTATTTGAGGTCATGACTTTGGGATCATACAAGATCCAGGGTCTAGGAAAGAAACGTGGGTGCAGTGAGAAACAATGTAGATGGGACACTTCCTCCTGGACTTTCCACTGCAGCAGAAAATACAGATACTAAGTCATCTCAATCCGCTAACATGTAAATTAGGTAAACGTTAGAAATAATTATTAGGAAATGGAAGATGCAATGTATTCATCTTGAAATTTCAAATTAAACTATCGAAAAAGAAAAACATGAGGGCAGACAGATGCCCATAAAAATGATAAATGAGAACAAATAACTATTTTTTTTAAAACACATTTTTGGGAATCCTTTTATAGATCTCGGACTTTCAGTCTTTAATGCAAGTCCTGTTTCTCAAAGGCTTATATAATGTTCTGAGCATCACTGTTATTACAAGACTACCCAGGCTCCTACATTTGCATTTCACCGCAGAGAAGCTATAACAGGTGATGTTAATAGACATCCCGACTGTTGCAGACCTCTCAAGTCATCTTGGAAAGTTGAAAGGTCAGTTAAGAATGACTGAACAGTAATCTACATATCCTGAATCCCAGAAGCCACAAGCTATGTATTTTCTCATTACTATATATATGCAATATTTCCTTACTACTCTGGGAATTCACATTCCAAGCTGTCTTTGCTTATTGTAGCCTTGTTCCTTCATACTCTTTTAAAATGTCTATGCAACTGGCCATCTGGATGGCGCTGGTGTGATATTCTAGACTTCCCTTGATTACTTACATGCCTTGATCTCCTTAGGAACTAACACACTTTGTGCCTTCAAAGGGAAAGAGAAACAAATGTGGACTGTTGCACCTTTGCTGAAGGGAAAGCTGACTACTGTGCTAGTCCAAGGTCCTGTTCCTGGGTTCTGTCTGCAACTCCATGGAAGACATAAAATGTAAATCACTATCCAGGTCTCCAAGAGCAGCTTTCAGCAATTGTCACAAAACAAGATGGTCAACTTCCGGTATCTTAAATATGCCATGTCCACTAACCCTCAAAGTTAGCAACACTAAAGTCTCTATGTGGACGTCCAGGTCCCCTGAGGTTTAGAATATTTTACCAGTAATATTTACAATACAAAAGAAGTCCACAGTATCTCAAATTGCAAAAGATGTTTTAAAGAGTTAAATGAAATACTCAAACCTTCTAAAACTAAGTAGTATATCCATCTTACAAATGTTAGACAAAATGGCAAGTAGACTAGCATTTCATTAAAAGGAAATATACCCATAAAAACTCTTCAAAATGTTTCTGAAAGCTACTTGCTTTCTAAGATACAAATGATGTGCTCATATAAATTAAGCTATAATTAAAATTATTTGGTAACAGTCTCCTAAGAGAAATGGGATCACTGAGCATTGCTGTACAGTTTATTTTTTCTCACTAGTTTTTAGCAAAATCCTAAATGTACAGATGCTTGAACTAAAAACACAGGAGTATAATTTTCTAAAATCATAATTGACAGAATGCAGCTTTAATAGAGTCAAATGGATAGGTGTTTCTTTCCCACTAGATGGTATATATTCTACTGTGGCATAGCCAAATCTTCTGGAAAGTCATTTTGCAGTCCTAGCTGGTCATCCTACTTTGATGAGGGTTTTGGTACATCAGGAAGGGCCCAATGTTGACCCAGATGTTCTATTATCCACATGTAAGGTAGTCTCGGGGCCTACTGTCTGGGAATTATTTAGAAAAGACAGTACAGATGGCTCAAAACTAATTCTTCTTTGTGGTAGAACTTTACTCAAAATCACTTTTTCTTCCTTCCTAAGCTTACTTATAAAGAAGTTGCCCTGAAACATACTATTGCAGCAATCATGTACTTTAAAAATGTGTTTTTTAAATTTTTTCTTCTCTTTGAAGCTAAATTTGAATATTTCAAAGAAATAATTAGAGAAGCCAACTAAATAACCAACTTAAGCACTACTTGAGCAGATAAAATCTATTAGAATCCTGGTCTTACAGCCACACTTCTTCCTATATATGTTATAGTTCTTAAGTATCTGACAACAGATGTGCCATACTGGAGTACTGTTGTTTTGCTTAAGAAGAAAACACAAATGATATCACTTCCTCCCAAGAGCTTTGCTCAACGTAGCAAGAGTGCTGTCCACTAGTGCTCCTGATGCCACCTGTGTCTCTTCTGTGTGACTCTCCTATAGCAATTGGGATGTTATAGTACTATTGGATGTGTAGAGAGGTCTGTAGACATAGCCATGTACATACATTTGATACTTCCAATGAATAAACAAGTAAAGAAGATTATTCACTGCATTACATATTCGCAGCTTGCCAAATGGGTGGTCTTTAAATGTTGGATGGGTGAGTGGTTAAATCGTGGGTGGGTGGATAGATGGATGAATAGATGGATGGACCAACGATGTAGTAAAACTGTCAAAGGGCCAAGATGTGATTTACATCTATGGTCACAAGAGGGCATTATGGTTCTCCAAAGTCTAGGACACATCACCAACACTGGGTGCAACCACAGATATGTTTTATAGATTCATAACTATTTCAGGATTTGCAATATCCCAATCATTCTGAAAAGTTAACCAAGATGCATTCCTCAGAAAACGTGGCCCCATTTGGAACTTGGTGTGAGTTATTTGCTCAATGATCTCAAGACTCATGGGATAACTTTCTTTTTTCTTTTCTCAACATATATCAGTGTGATCCTAATAGCAAGGATATAAAGAATCATTTTCCTAGGAAACTGCTCAATCTACCATATTTTCTGATAATAGAAGGAAATTACATAGATGGGTAGACAAAAGCTGAGACTGTCATATGACATGAAGACTCAGAAAGTTTCAAGTTATTCCTTGTTTGGACACTACTGTCTACTCTGAACTAGGGAGTACTTGGCATGAAGGCTGTTAGGACTTGACCTAAGTACTATTTCTAGCATTAAAAGCAAGCAAGTAACAAGAAAGAAAAGGGGAGGGGCTTCTTTACTTACAGTAGAAGCAACAGTAAAGATTTGATAACTGGATCAGAATCAAGAAAATAGTTCCAGAAAGAATTTGTGCATTGTTGAATACTTTTAAATTAAGTTTTAGAAAAATTTAAATAAATAACATTACAGAGACTTGACCTTAAAGATGTGTTATCACAGGCAGCCAGTCACATTTTACCAAAAAAAAATATGATGCAACTAATATTGCAAAAATGTAATTCTATCAATAGTTCTCAAAATGATTTTAATTGTATAAAACTTTTAGGAAATAGATTTTTAGATGTTTATCTCTAGAGTATTGCATATAAAAATCTATTGTCTGTGTCAAAATGAACAAACTACATTCTCTGCCTGTAAGGAGAAAAGAGTATGTTGGTCAAAGGAAAATCCTTAAAATGAAAAACAGAAAAGCTTACTCATTGATCTGGCTTTCTGCTTAAGATTTGTGTGTGTTACACTTCACAATATAATTAAATTACATCCTGTAGTCTCCAAAACTATTCTTCCTTTCAAGTTCCCCAAGGAAAGAAGAGCAGTAGTGAGTCGCTGCCTACCTACTTCACAGCATGAGCAATACTATTACTACATTATGGAAACACACAGCGCAGCAGAGTAATCAATCTGGACAAGTACATGCATTGTTCTGAAGATGGCTAGTCACAGAAACTTAATAGAATGCCTACCATTCCTCTGTATAAAGATGTTATATTTAATTAATCACAATCCTTAAATAACTAAATAATATCTTTCATGAAAATTTCAAATAAACTCACCAATTCCAAAGAACTTTGATTTTTACTAATACTGGCTTTTAGATATAAGAAAACCACCAATGCCAAATGATTTCTTTCCCTCTCCTTTCTGTCTCTCTTTCTCTCCCCTGCTGTGTGTGTGTGTGTGTGTGTGTGTGTGTGTGTGTGAGAGAGAGAGAGAGAGAGAGAGAGAGAGAGAGAGAGAGAGAGAGAG
>JADRCH010000079.1:6363629-6379951 GCA_019843965.1 Rhynchomys soricoides | reverse complement strand
GAGAGAGAGAGAGAGAGAGAGAGAGAGAGAGAGAGAGAGAGAGAGAGAACCATGCACTGTACAAATGCATGATTTGGAGAAAGAAATCTCAACAAATTTATTTAAAATTAAGCTATGCCCGCAGGTGATAATCAGATGAAAACAATTGTTTACCTTCCAATACCAAAACTATGGCACTGGAGTCTAGTTCTTCTGTTGCTTCACCAAATACAATCAAAGTTTCTGCTCCGCAGTCTACTCCTTGTCTAGCCTTACAATCTATAAGCCTTGCTATATTCCAGAGAGAACAAGGAGGCCATTGGCCATTGTTCTAGTTTCTACTGGCCCGACTGAACTCAGACTACTGAGCTCATTGGGAGCTGTTTCTAAAGCCAGCCAGTTCTCACCGTTCCTTTCACACTTTCCACACTGTTTTCATGGTTGCGTTAGGCTGAAACTTTGCCTTATCCAAGACCCTGAAAAACTACTGTCTTAGAAGCTACGTCTTTGATAATTCTCTGTTTTTAGGGTGCTACTAAAAAACAATGTGAGGGAAAAGGTTGTCACATGTAAAGGTATGAATGCTTACCCTGGTAGAGCAAATGGGATTATGGGTAGATTAGAATCCTTGTATAGTCCTTGAGCCACAAAATAAATTATATTTCTTACTTACACATTGGTTATTTTTTTTTTTCTAAATAACTACTGAAGAAATTTGTAAAATTTAAAGAACTATGCTTGTCAAATCTGAATTTTTATCTTTGGGGGAAAAAATGTTCTGATATATACTAACGTGCTCTTTAATACTTACAATCAGTCTGAAAGTCAAGTTTCTGTGGTTTCTTAATCTATACTGACCATAATATAAAGGTCTTTTTCCAATGGTGAAATCTGGCAAAGGCCAGCTTACCAGCAGTAGTCCAGCAGGTGTGGAGGAAGCACAGGGATAAATATGTGTTGCCAGTACATCGGGTAAAGCAGAGCAGCCGATCCATGGAGACAGGCAGTTAACTAAAATTCACAGAAGGGTAACAGTAATGAGGAGCTGCTGACCCTCTAAACAAAAAAGCATGTTCAAGGTATCAAAGATGAGTAATCATCACACAACAATTTACACAGTGACATAGCTCACACTGTTTTTACCAGCTCTACATGTAAAAGTCTGTATCTCAGAGGTCCCTCTGAAAAACACACAAACAGCAAAAGAGGTTCCTTGGGAATCATATGCAGATTGCTATATTCAACTTGAAAACATAGTTAGGGTCAAATTTTGGACCATAATTAAATTTGAACTGAAAAAATATCAGTGAGTCTCTTAGAAAATATTGTAGAAAATGATAATTTGTGCAGCACAGTTTGCGCATCGCTCAGATTACTCCAGCACAATTAAATATGGGAAGAAGCGAGCCGAGAGCTCCTGAGGGATATCATTAGGGCAAATTGCCAACGAATGAAACATGAGCCAGTCAGGAGAGTCTGGAAGCTGCGCTAATGCCAAGGGACTTGAGTGTTCGACAATGGGGGCTTCAGTAATGTGTGGACTGTGGGTTATGGTATCAAGAGACTCTGTTCACTGACACACAGAATGTCACTACTGACCAGCGAGCTGCCCAAGCTTGACAGCTGTACTACAGGAAGCCAGGTATATCATAATTTCATATTTAAACTGCTCATGCCACATTAACATTTTGTTGCCTAGCTTTACATCACAGCAGCTGCAGTTACACTGTTGCTACTTTAGAGGTAATTGCCATTTGAACTGCTGTGTTTGGCAAGCAGTTAATTAAAAGAATTTTAATGCTTAACAAAAGGATACCTTTTTTTCTCTAACTAATCCTCATTCACATTTCTTTCTGTGTGGCTTTTATTTTTAAAATGATTACAGTTATAAAGTATATTCTTGGTGATTAAAGGAGCAATTAATCCAGTGTTCTTTTTCATTGTGCCAGTGTTTTCCTATAGTCTCCATTTCAAGGTTCCCAAAGAAGTCCATTTAATTAACTTGAAAGTAAAATTTTTTAAAACTATATAAAAATGAACCATATACTTTCCATAAGAAAATAGTTCCATCTTTTAAAAGAAGTCAAAATATACACACAGTAACTACATTTAAAATGATACATGTATACAAAGCAATCAAAATCTCATTAACAACACCAATGTTCTACATGTAAGTGTAAAATAGCTTTATTCAATAAAAATCAATTATGAAAATGTGATCTAAAATAAAAACGTTACAATCTTCAATCTCCTTTTTCATGTATATGATGTATTTTCCAGTAGACATTTTATCAATGTTACATGACAAATAATGCAGTCTGACTCAGACTGATACCAAACCAGAGCACTCAAAGGCCTTGCACACACGCTTTCTTAGTTTCTCACAGCACTCTTTCAATAAATAATATTTTAATTCCTTAATTACAGCAACGCTATGCCACTAGGAGGCATTCAAAGACTTCCTTTTAACAAGGACAGACCAAGGATCTGAGTAGATAAAGCAGATTAGAGACTGAAAATGAGGCTGAACTACACACTCTGTCAAACTCTGCAAGAGCTATCAGACGCTGGTTGTGAACTGTGCATTTTAAGTCTTTCTAAGTTAAGAGAGCTTACGTCCCCTTGAAAAGCATAGTTATGTACTTTGTTCATGTGGAAACAAATTACTTTTGTAACATCTCACTTAAATTTTAAAAAGGAAAGCTTTCCTTTCTTATTGAGAAAAGGAACGTGAAGCAAAAGGAAAAGCTTATCTAAAAAGAGAGCAGCAGCCAGATGGCAAGATCTCACTAGCGTGTACAGGTACGTACTGTCGAGCAGACTACCCAACCCCCATAGCCACCCTACCCAGCAGCCAGTGCTCCCGAAACATGTTATGCGACGTTCACCAAAACGCTATGGCATTATGTGGTGGGAGGGATGGCTCCTTAGAAGACCATCAATGCTGTGTCACAAAGCCTTGCACTGCCCAGCATTTGGCAAGTGATGGCCTTGCTAATCAAACCTACCAGAGCACTGTCCTGACAAAAGAACAGGGAAGAGGGAAAGGTAAGAATATAGAACACTCTCTTTTTAGCTCATGTCTGCCTTAAGAAAGCCCACTACATCACTTGATTGAATATACATACTATGGGGCTTATTTATCCACTATATATAAACTTCAGACTTATATAGGTCTATATGGAATTATACTTTCCAAATGAAAGCAATATTAATTAAAAGTTGTTCTCAAGTAGAAGACATTCAAGTACATACTTATGAAGCCAGAAGACCAAAATAGATTGATTATGCACTATTCAACCAACAGTACACAAGAGCTGTAAAATTTTTAAAATTGAGCAATTATTATAGCATGAAGGTGAAGAGAAGACAGCAAAGTTATAAGTAAATAAAATCACAATTATAAGAAAATAAATGACACTAAGAAACTAAACACACACATGTAGATTGGATGAAATCTGGCACTCGGTTTACCAAACAGAGCTCAAAGACTGACAAGCTGCAGGGCCAGTGATACCTGCTCACATCAGCTACAGGGCCAGTGATACCTGCTCACATCAGCTGCAGGGCCAGTGATACCTGCTCACATCAGCTGCAGGGCCATCAGCTACAGGGCCAGTGATACCTGCTCACATCATCTGGTCTCAAGTGCCTGACCGTTAACATAAAAAGTTTACAGTAGACGAGACATAAGCACTCTTTGTCATGGGTCAAAACTATTCTTAGATGACATGAATTACAGTATTTCATACTCTTAGTGAAAGAGTCTTATCTGAACCAGATGGCCCATCGTATATACAGTCTACCAACAAAATATATCCCAAGATTAAGTCTAAATGTTTTAAAGCCTCTAGTAGTTATGAAATCAGAAAAATCATAACATTTCTTGCTTACACTGACAAAAAAACACCTTCTGTCTGTTATCCCACAAGAAAAAGACACCATGCTGAACACACAGAGACCCAGTCTTCATGAAGACCACATGCCTTGGGGAAGGCTAACAGGAAGGCTATCACACTTTGCAAGTTGAGCATCCTTATCTAAGATTTCCAAACTCCAAGACTCCAAATTCTTTTATTTTTTTAAATGCCAACATGACACTAAGTGGGAAACTACACACGTGACCTCTTGTAGCAGGTTCCAGTCAAAATGCATGTGTACTAAAAATATTATTTAAAGGTACCTTCAGGTTTCATGTCCAAGGAACATAACAAAAGTTGAACAAATTCTGTTGGGATTCAGATGCCATTCTCAAATATTTCATAATGTATCTTCAAATATTCCAAAAGTCAAAACAATCTAAAACACTCTGGTACTGCACATCTCAGACAAAGGATCATCAACCTCTCAGTTAGAAATGCTATGAAGATACACTGAATCTAATAGAAGAGAAAGTGGGGAAAAGTCTCGAACACATGAGCACAGGGGAAAAGTTCCTGAACAGAACACCAATGGCTGTGCTCTAAGATAAAGAATCAAAAACTGGGACCTCCTGAAATTACAAAGCTTCTGTAAGGCAAAGGACACTGTCAATAGGACAAAACAGCAATCTATAGATTGGGAAAAGATCTTTACCAATCCTACATCTGATAGAGGGCTAATATCCAATGTATACAAAGAACTCAAGAAGTTAGACTCCAGAGATCCAAATAACCCTATTAAAAAATGGGGAAGAGAGCTAAACAGAGAATTCTCAACTGAGGAAACTCAAATGGCCGAGAAGCACCTAAAGAAATGTTCAACATCCTTAGTCATCAGGGAAATACAAATCAAAACAACCCTGAGATTCCACCCCACACCAGTCAGAATGGCTAAGATCAAAAACTCAGGTGACAGCAGATGCTGGTGAGGATGTGGAGAAAGAGGAACACTCCTCCACTGCTGGTGGGAATGTAAGCTGATACAACCTCTCTGGAAATCAGTTTGGTGGACCCTCAGAAAAATGAACATAATACTACCTGAGGACCCAGCTATTCTACTCCTGGGCATATACCCAGAAGATGCTCCAACATGTAATAAAGACACATGCTCCACTATGTTCATAGCATCCATATTTATAATAGCCAGAAGCTGGAAACAACCCAGATGTCCCTCCACAGAGGAATGGATACAGAAAATGTGGTACATTTACACAATGGAATACTACTCAGCTATTAAAAACAATGACTTCATGAAATTCGCAGACAAATGGATAGATCTTGAAAACATCATCCTGAGCGAGGTAACGCAGTCACAAAAGAATGAACATAGTATGTACTCATTGTTAAGTGGTTATTAGCCCAAAAGTTTGAAATACCCAAGAGTCACTTCGAAGCAACAGTAGGGCGGAGTGGGAGGTCCCAGATGGAGGACTTGGAGAAAGGACTGAAGGAGCTGAGAGAGTGTGCAGCCCCAGAGAGGCAGCAACAGTGGCAACTGGCCTGATCCCCCAATACTTCTGGAGACTGATCCACCAACCAAAGAATACACATGGAAGGACCCATGGTGCTGGCCACAAATGCGGCAGAGGAGGGTCTTGTTAGCCATCAGGGGGAGGAGAGGCCCTTGGGCCTGAGGGTGTTAGATCCCCCAGTATAGGAGAATGACAAGGAGGAAAGACGAGAGTGGATGGGTGGGTGGGTGGGGGAATACCCCCATAGTGGCAGGGGGAGGGTGGAGGGAATGGGGAGGTTCCAAAGGGGAGATCTGGAAAGGGGGAAACTTTTGAAATGTAAATAAAATACGAAAAATAAATAAATAAATAAATAAATAAATAAATAAATTAAAAAAATGTGGTACATTTACACAATGGAATACTACTCAGCTACTAAAAACAATGACTTCATGAAATTCGCAGACAAACGGATGAAACTTGAAAATATCATCCTGAGCGAGGTAACGCAGTCACAAAAGAATGAACATGGTATATACTTACTGATAAGTGGTTATTAGCCCAAAAGTTCGAAATACCCAAGAATCACTTCGAAGCAACAGTAGGGCTGAGTGTGAGGTCCCAGATGGAGGACTTGAAGAAGGGACGGAAGGAGCTGAGGGAGTTTGCAGCCCCATGGAGGGAGCAACAGTGGCAACTGGTCTGCCCTCCGGATGCTCCCGGAGACTGAATCACCAACCAAAGAATACACATGGAGGGACCCATTGTGCTAGCCACATATGCGGCAGAGGAGGGTCTTGTTAGCCATCAGGGGGAGCAGAGGCTGGGCCTGAGGGTGTTAGATGCCCCAGTATAGGAGAATGCCAAGGAGGGTAGCAGAGAGTGGGTAGGAGGGTGGGTGGGGGAATACCCCCATAGAGGCAGGGAAGGGGGGAGGGAATAGGGAGGTTGCAAAGGGGAGATCTGGAAACATTTGAAATGTAAATAAAGTATCAAAAAAAAAAAAGGAAGGAAGAAATGCTATGAAAAAATATAGAGCAGAGTAAGTGCAGAATAACAGAGAAGCTAGTGTAGACAGGACTGGGATAGCTCTGGTGGGACTGAATGCGGCCCAAATGAAGCAAGAGAACAGAGCCTTGTGGACCTGGGGAGAACATCTCTGCAAATGAAGCAGGGCAGTCAGAACCCTTGCCATGGAACACAGGTAGTCTCTCTACAGAGCAAGGGGCGGCTGTTCGGATTAGACAGAGCATCAGGGAGATAGAAGGAAATGAGGGCTGGCGGAGGCGGACCAGCTGCAGGGTACGTACAGCAAGGAGGCTACATCTCACTCTTCCACAAGTTTAAAGAGTGGGAACGGTATAAATATAGCACTAAAGTGTTCAAATGAGGACAATAAAGGAATGCTAAGGAGACGACACATGCCAGGACATGTGTGCAAGTGAAACACGCCAAGGGAGAAGAATCATCTGTGTGCTTCACAACTAATAAATCCTAGTTTAGAGAAAAACACAGCTCAATAGTCTTTCTGTAAATTAATACTACCTAAGGTTATTTGTCTGGCTCGTGAGAGGGCTAAGAGTCTACACTGCTTTTCTACTAGTTAGTAGTTTCTTTAATCCATCAGTTATTTCTTTAATATTTGAATCAAATAAATATAATAAAAAATGGGGAAATAGCGAGTTTACACATGGCAAGGCAGGTTCACAGCAAAATGCACAAAGCATACAGTCCTCCCATACCTCCACATGCGCATAACCTTTGCCATTATCACTATCTGCCAGCAGAATGGCACCAGTTAGTTAGAGAGCTTACATGAACACAGTACCTACGCTACAGTCTTCTCCTCGTGTTCTACACGCTAAGGATATAAACAGGTTTCCAAAGAGTCAGACCCACACTATAATAATAATAAATGTCATAGACATTTATTAAATAATTAGGCACAAACCCACAAAGTATACAAAAGAACTATAGAGGGAAAACTGCAAATCAATTATGAAAGAAAAAGAATAACTAAACTAATTGGAGAGTTAGCCCGTGCCCATGAATACAAAGACAATATCTTCAAGATACGAGCTTTTCCAAAATTGATCTACAGAGTCAATGCAATCCAACCCCAGAGCATTGTTCACTGTACATCTATAAGTTCACTGATACCTATATAAAAATCAAAATCCAGAATAGCAAGTACATTCCTAAAAAAGAAATACAAGGTTGGAGGCCACAGACTATCTGGTTTTCAAATGCGAGTGTAATGCCACAGTGATGAAGACAGGTCCATACTAGTGAAAACACAGACAGATCTACTGAACAGAAGAGATGCTCCAGAAATCGACCCCATAAATACAATCAGCTGATCTCTGATAACGAACCAAAGACATTCAAATCGCATAATGGCAGTATTTTCAATAGATAGCATTGGAACGACTAGACAACAAAATTGAGTCAAGCATTATGCCTTTCACAAAATTTGACTCAAACAGATCACAGGCCTCAATGTAAAATGTAAACTGCAAAGTTATGTGTGTGTGTGTGTGTGTGTGTGTGTGTGTGTGTATCAAAAGGTAGCATAGCAGAAAAATCTATATGTCCTGGGGATTGACTTTTTGACAAGACACCAAAAGCATGATACATGTCAGAGAGACTTGAGAAGCTAAAATTAAAGGCAGATGTATGTTTAGGGGTTGAGCATGTAGCCAACAGTACAGCATTTTACCCACAAGTGCAAGGCCCTTGAATCAATCCTCACCACCATAAAAAACAAACATACAAACAAAAACCCTATAGATTTTGTTTAAAAAAAAAAAAAAGAACAGAAGGAAAGAAGTGGAGGGGAGGGAAAGAGGGAGGGATGGAGGGAGGGAAGGAAGAAGGGAGGAAGGAGAGAAGACACACCTGAAAGGGGACTTTGGTTCCCCTTTTGTATATATACAAAGCGCTCTAGACCTCAGCAAGAAGCAAACGTAATAAACATAGGCTTGAGACCGTAACACACTTCATCAATAGTACACACAGATGGCAAATGAGCACGCTGTCACACAACATCGGGGAAAGAAGCAAACAGGCAGACTCCTGCACCACACTGCTATCCCACTAATGGCCAATGCCCACAGCACTGACAACACTGGAACAGTGTTCTGAGGCAGCAGCTCTCAGACATTGCTGGCATGGATGCAGATGAAATGGCCACTCTACAGGACAGGTTGGTAGCTTTGTTTCCTTTTCTAAAATATTCCTTAAATTAAAATACTATTTGACATTTCATTCTCGTCTCTACTCCCCTAGGATGGCGTGATAGTCCGTTAGGACTACTCTGAGAAAATATTTTAGAATAGACCATTTATAAACATAAGACATTATCAGAGGTCTGGAGACTGAGAAGTCAAGATACAGGAGCTGGTAGATTTGTTGTCTGGTGGGAAGCATGTTTCCCACACAGGTGGCAACTTTGTTGCAACCATACATAAGGGAAGTGTAGAGACATAGGAGAGGACTGAACTTCTATTAGGAGCACTAATTCCACCCGTGAGCACTCCTGTCTCAGGGTCTCTAGTGCTGAAGAGACCCCGTGGCCATGGCAACGCTTCCTTCCTTTCTTTTTTTTTTCATTTCAATTAACTTAAAAAAATTATTCATATATTTACATCCCAAATGCTGCCCCCATCCTGGTCCACCTTTATAGGGTTTCTCCCCCATTCTCCCTCCCCTTCGCCTCTAAGAGAGTCCCTACACCACCACCCCCATGTTCCCCCACCCTGGTGTACCAAGCCTCTTCCACTGAAGCCAGACAAGGCAGCCCTCTGCTGCAGATGTCCATTATAAAGGAAACATTTAATTGGGTTGGCTTACAGTGTCAGTAGTTTAGTCCATTATCACCATGGCAGCACATGGTGGCCTGAGGGCAGATACTGTGCGAGAGAAGAAGTTGAGAATTCTACATTGTGACCCATAGGCAGCAGGAGGAGACTGTCCAGCACTGGGTGGAGCTTGAGCATATGAGACCTCCAAGCTCACCCCCACAGGGACATACTTCCTCCAACAAGACCACACCTACTCCACCAAGGTCCCACTTCTTAATAGTGCCACTCCCAGTGGGACATACAGACAAATGAATATGAGGGCCAAACCTATTCAAACCAGCACAGTTCTCATCTCACAATTTAACCAGTTTCCAAAAGTAATACTGTCCCACTGACAAGGCCTATGCTCAAAATCGGAGCCATCACATTCAGACTATATAGGGCAAACTGTGTTGCCCGATTCCTAAAATATTTTCTACCTCTTTACATCACACCTAAATCTTTGGAAGTTCTAATCATGTCATTGTGGTCACTGTGTTAGCTTCGCATACATAATCAAATGACTACATTTTTCTCCTTTTCAACCTTTAGATGTTTTCCTGTCTATCAGGAAGCTGACACAACACTTGTCACTAGACAACAACCCACCGAACATGACCATGACTGAAGCGGAACTGGAGCTACAACAACAACTGCAACAGGAGCGGCTTCCAGGCGCTACAATCCACGCCCACTGTCACAAGGCGCTGCAATCCACGCCCACTGTCACAAGGTGCTGCAATCCACGCCCACTGTCACAAGGCGCTGCAATCCACGCCCACTGTCACAAGGCGCTGCAATCCACGCTTACTGCAGCATTCATCTCACCAACTCCTTGGATCTCTCTAACTGCTGCCACACTATCTACCAAACACATTTCCCCCCTGACTTGTCTGTTCTCCCTTAATGAAGCCACTGATTTCTGGTTCCCATTTCAAAGCCTGTTCAATAGTAATTTGGGTACATATTCTTTAGGTGAAATTTGGGTACACTGTCTTTGAGGTCTAGAGAAGGGACACTTCCTTTTATTCCGCTACAAAGTCCCTTAAACCTTCACATCTGCCTTCTACCCTCACAAGCACTTAGTGCAATTAGAGGGCCGTGGGATAAGACAGTCATATGGACAATACAATCATGCAATCTGTCCTTATTTTAAAAATCAACTGAATGGACTGTTTGTGACTAGAAAGAATCATATAGAAACTCTTTATTTGGATTTGTTTTTCTCATTTTACTTTAGCAAACATGACTTTACTCTGTATCATCTTGTTTCCTCTGAACGTCGTTCACATCACACACACACGTGTGCATATTATGCACATGTATCACAGAGTTACATGTAGTAATCACATAATGTAGCCTAGACATGCTATAAATTCTTTTCAAGAATTCAACTTTTTTTCTTTTAAGAATTATTTATTTTATTTATATGAGTACACTGTAGCTGTTTTCATGCATACCAGAAGAGGGCATCAGATCCCATTACAGATGGTTGTGAGCCACCAAGTGGTTGCTGGGAATTGAACTCAGGACCTCTGGAAAAACAGCCAGTGCTCTTAACCGAATTCAACTTTTTATGAACTAAAGTAGCAAGAACCATCACTGCATTCCACAAGAACCCAGGCTGTGTTTTGCTTTGTGGCAGTGACTGCAAACACCAGGCTTGCTTTTTAATTCCCCTGAGCACCAGTGCACAGGATTGGACATGACTGCTGACTGGGTAGGCTTGCCACCCTGACCCACTTAGAAAAAGCTTTCTGTGTTTTTAGTTTGGGTTTTTGTTTTGTTTTGTTTTGTTTTCTGGGAAGAAGGGTTATGTACCCTAAAAATGTTCAGTTTTTCAACATACTAAATCATCGCAGAAGAGGATGGAGAACGAATCTAAGACCAGAGGGAATGGAGGAAGCCGAATAAATAAGACCCTCTAAACCAACGGGCAAAGCTCAAGTGAGACTACAAAACCTGAAAAAGCATCCACAGGGTCCGCACAGGTTGGCACAAGGTCACCAACGGGCAAAGCTCAAGTGAAACTACAAAACCTGAAGAAGCATCCACAGGGTCCGCACGGTTGGCACAAGGTCCTCTGGGCCTATTTTAAACCTTCCAGTTTAGTGTTCTTATTGGACTCTTGAATATATGATAAGAAGGCCTCTGACTCTGTACCCTCTCTTGGACTCTTTCCTTCTGTCAGTCTGTCTTATCCAACATTCATGTGATAGTTTTTGTTTTATCATATTATATTTTTATATTGAAAATATATATCAAATAATCCCATTATAGTATTAATATGCAAATTATATTTCTATACATCAAGCATATTTTAAAAGAAAAGCCGAGTGTCACTGAAGTAAATTTAATGTGCCATTCCCCTCCTCTATTTCTCATGATGAGAGGGTGGCGGGTGTGGCCACCACAGCCCAGCTTTTACATAGGTGACAGGAATCTAAAATCAGATCTTCATGCTTTGTGCAAAAGGAACTCCTAGCTCCTGAGCAATCTTCCTGGTTCTTTGAGAGTTTCTACTAAAATAATGGCTTTGTTTCATTGACACCACTACAGAACCACAAATTGTAACTTTTAACATCTTCATACATAGTAACAACTGGCAACATAATTTTAACAAAGTCATCAAGATGGATCAGCAGGTGCTAGCCTCCACAACTGAAAACCTGAGTGGATCCTCAGAATCCACATCAAGGAAGGCAAGAACTGACTCCCCAAGTCTCCTCTAACTTATACACACATATGCTGTGGCACATGGAATGCACATACATGCACATACAGGCACACAAAATGTAAATAGATTAATTCAAAAATTTTTGGATCAATTTATAAAGAAATCAATACTCTAATTAATAACTTATCTATAGAAAAATTTGCCAAATGCCAAGTATTTCCTTCAACATAAAGATCTTCCTTTGTTTTGGGGTATCAATGATTTCAAATTTCCTCCCACTTCATGGCTGCCCTGTTTGCTTTGGGGTGCTATGGTAAAACACTGAACAAAATCAACTCAACTTACAGAGTAAAAGATTTGTTTGAGCTTAAGTCAGCCCACCACTGAGAGAAGTCAGCTCGGAAAGTGATGCAGAGACCAGGGAAGAGCATTACTCACTGGCTTGCTCAGCTAGCTTTCTTATACAGCCCAGGACCTCCTACATAAGGATGGCACTGTCCACTGGAGACTGAGCATACCTACATTATCATGCCAACAAACCAGTCTAATAGAGGCAATCCTCAACTGAGACTCCATCAGGAAAAAATTGGCAGCTGAAACTAACTAGGGAATAGGGAACTGTTTCTGTACTGGCAGATAAGATTACTCCAGGACCAAATACCACGAAATCTATTTGCTAAAGTGTTGGCCACTGGCTGCAGCGACTGGCTTCAACAGACAAAAGGAAACAGAAGCAAAGAGGACCAGAAGTGGAGCCAGGGTTGTCTCTGTGATAATTCTTGATACTTGTCTCCTACTGCAAATAAATGGAAAATTTCAATAACAAGACAACAACAATCCCTATGACTGACTTGGAGATCCTTAAGGAACAAAAGACTGTCTGTCATTCTACCAAGAAAAATCTCAGCCTTCTGAGGTTCTGGTGGAGTATGAAAATGAAGGTGGGATGGACAACAAGAAACCACATGTATCAATCACAGCCTTGGGACCAGGCACAGGAACAAACACAGCAATTTCATTTAGAGCAGATAAAAATGGACAGTAAATACCAAACAGTTTTTATTGAGAGTCCTACATTTACCTCATACTATACGAAGGCCAAAAGAATCCTAAGCCACATCAGCTCACATCCTGAACAGGAATCAATACTGTAATATAAATTAACAGAACTAAAGGAGTTCACAGTGTACTGCCACCTCAGGAAGCTGGGAATAAATCTGGCCCAAGATCCAACTATTCCACTCTTGGGAATATACCCAAAGGCCGCTCTGTCCTACTACTGAGACAACAGCTCAACCAGATATATTGCTTCTCTATTCATAGTAACCAGAAAACTGTAAACAGCCTAAATGTTCATCAAGAGATGAATGGAAAGAAAATGTACATTTACACTATGGAATGTGGCTCACATGTTTAAAACAAATGAGTCATGAAATTCTCAGGTAAGTGAATGGAACCAGGAAAAAAATCATTCTGAATGAGGTAACCCAAACCCAAAAAGACAAATATAGTATGTATAAGCTTAGTGGATATTATATATTTTATAAACAAGCTACAATCCATAGCAACAAAGATAGGTATAAAATAAGGAATGGGGAAAGGGGCAGATAGTTCTCTCTCAAAGAAGGAACTAGAATAGAGAGTTATGGATGGATGGGGGAACCAGAATGTGGGGATCAAGTGGGAAGAAGGAGGAATACATAGATGAGGGAAGGAATGGCAAGAGACAGCTAAAAATAAGGGCCACCTGAGAGGCACTATGAAAACCTGATAGAAGTCTATAAAATATACATATACGAAGAAGGCAATGTAAACCAAATGGCCAAATTATGGGGGTCTATATAGAGCTCCAAGTGGACATCTCTAGTCACCAAATGAAGCCTCCAGTACCAGGATTAGGATGCATCTAATTGAGTTGTTGGCCAAACAGGTTCTATAAGAACCCCCAGGTTGTTGCTAAGGCTATGGGTTTGCCTCTCCACAAATTGACAGCAAGGTTCTTTTGCTGAAGACAACACCTACAGCAGTCATTGAACACAGGAAGTGATGGTACAGGAAACTACTGCACAATACCAAAGGAGAAAGGTAGGTACCAGCACAGCTACAACTATTTGATACACAGAAGTCAGCCTGACTGCAAGATACGCTGGCACAATAGTGACACACAACTTACAGGAACAACCAACCAATATCTGGTTTGACTTAAGGCCAGCTCTGTGAGATGGAACCCATCCAGACACTGCTCAGGTGGCCAAGAACCTAAGAAGAGATAGGCCAAGGACCAGGAAAAAAGACAAACACTACTAATCTACTACAGGAATGTCACAATTAAATGACCCTTGAAAACATTCTGCTATTCTCAGATCAGTGCCTTGCTCAGCATCATCAAAGAAGCTTCCTCTTAGAGTAGATAGGATGGGAGCAAATAGAGATGCATAGCCAGACAATGTGCAGTGGGGTGAGAGACACTCAGTCCTGTTTGGGATGTCTCCTCAAATTCCTCCCCTCAGGGCTCAGGGAATTCTGCAGAAGAGGAGGCAGAAAGAGTGTAAGAGCCAGACGTTAAGGAGAACAACAATGAACCAAGCCTTCTAGGCACAGCAGAGCTGACTGACACATATGAGCTCACAGATTGTGACAGCATACACAGGACCTGCACAGGTCTGCACCAGATGGGAGTCCAGGCTCTGTGAAGACAAGTGGGCACGCATGTGCCCTCAACCCAAATCCAGAAGCTATGTCCAACTGATAATGAATCACTTGCAAACAAAAAACCAGTTCATTCTGACAGAGTCTCACTGGGGATACATACCAATGCCCAGCAGTAAATGGCCAACACCAAGCAAACTCAATGGCATCTTTGGAAATACTTTATTTCATAATACTCTGCCAGGTTTTTTGGTTTCGTTTTGGTTTGTTTAACACCTTACATTTCCTGTGAATGTGCATTTTACGGCTTGTTTTGTTCTGCTTGGCTTTATGGGATTCCTGTGTGCACAAACTTGCATTTCTTGTGCTTTTTCCCCTTTGGATCATCTTTCTTCTGTTTGTTTGTTTCTTTTGTCCTATCCTGGTTTGTTTTTATCTGGGTAGAGTAGGGTGGCATTTAATGTCAATTAGGAACATAGGAAATGGGCAATGAGTAGGTTACTTTTTAATCTAAAACATCGAGTAATTACACACAGACTTAATAATATGAGTAATCTAAGCAGAAGATGAATATGAGCACTCAAACTCGTATTAAAAATAGAAGAAACAAAGTGAGATACTCAGAGGATCTTACTAAGCTCTAGTAGAAAAACTGAAGTTCATTAGTGGGAAAAATAATATACTAGGAATAAGCATAAAGATATATTTGGTTTTATAAAACAGTCATGATAAAAGGGCAAAACTGCACGAAGGTTGAGAAGACCTTTGAGAGTCAGACAGATTGGTTTAACCTCACACTAGTTTTAAGAGGGTGGAGAGTTCGCCTGAGTTTCAGAAGTTCTCTTTTTCAACTATCCACTTTAGACACCACACAGTAAGTGATAATTAAATCATTTTAAATTATTTGCTTATAAGGATGACTAACACACACTATGCACTGTTACATAGATTATATTGATAATATCTTATGCAAATTGAGATGCTAGCAATCTTATATGTTACTAAAAGAAATGTTTGTGAGAAGGGATAGTTTCCTTAACTAAGACAGTGGGCAGCTAAAACGGAGACACGGATAAGAGAAAACAGAATTACAGAAGCAGAATCTATAGATCTCTGTTGGGGAAGAGGCATGAGTAGATAACCCCATTTACCAAATCAGCCCCAGTAGTAAGACGTGATTAGCAAAAGAGGTGAGTTCTCTTTGAAAATGGTGAGTGCAGTATCTATAGTCAGTTGCTTGACAGTTTATAACTGGAGGACACACCTCAAGAGAAAAATGCTACCAAAGTCCAACATAAAAATAAAAAAAGAAAACATACTAATACAGAAATCAAGTTATCTTCAGCAGCAGTTTGGCCAAAGAATGGAGACAGACAGACAGACAGATCTTTCCTTACACTCCACGTTTATAATCATCAATAGCACAAAATTAGATCATCATTGTCTATAAAAAGTAACTGAGCTAACAGAAATCCTCCAGGATCAATGCTGTGGTGAGCAGCATTGTAGGAGCAAAGCTGGTAGAATCTGCATGGTAACTGAATGCACGGCTAACAGGACTCCACGGCTGTTGTACAAAACCTCCTACTGTATGAAGGAAAGCCAACTGTATGCTTTCAATAGACAAAGGCTACTAAACTCAGCCAGAAAAAGGTGGACATTTCTCTGGAAAACAGGGAAACTCTAAGAGAGGGGAAAGAGAGGTGCTGGTAAGTCTTTTTAAAGGCCTCCTCCTCCTCCCTCTCCTCCTTCTCCCCCCTCTTCCTCCTTCCCCTCCTCCTCCCTCTCCTCTTCCTCCTTCCCC
>JADRCH010000079.1:6341363-6363619 GCA_019843965.1 Rhynchomys soricoides | reverse complement strand
CCTTCCCCTCCTCCTCCCTCTCCTCTTCCTCCTTCCCCTCCTCCTCCTCCCTCTTCCTCCTCCTCCCTCTCCTCCTCCTCCTTCCCCTCCTCCTCCTCCCTCTCCTCCTCCTCCACCACCACCAGCAGCTGCAGCAGCAGCAGCACTGTGCACACATGCCTTTCTGCCAAGTGTTTCAGAAGAACCTCATCACAGCCATCCCCACACTTAGTCGTTCGCACAGAGTCACAAGGCTCTGGTGGAAATGCACTGTTCAGAGGCTGCGTGCATATGTAAATATACTCTGCTAAGCAGTCATTATCCGTAGTTTCGGGAACTTATTCGGATTATAGGGATTTTAGGGTAATGCAAAATTTAAAATTGTTCCTTAGAAGACCTCTAAGAAAATTCCAGATACAAAATTTTCACTGCACTTCTCTGCTGCAGTCTGAAAAATACAGGGCAAGAGCACTCCAATAATTTCAATCAGGAAGCAAAGCTGGGTACATTCTGTTCTCTCAACAACTGTTCAGTCTTAATCTCTAGAAAAGGACACTGTGGTTGAAGTTTCAGTTAAATGAAGATACACATGTCTCCACTAAGAGAAGAAAAATGAATATATTCAGTGCAGATAATGATGTTGAAATGCTCTGGACTCTCTTAGTCAAAGCCTGCAGAAACTACTATTTAATAGCTGATTTTCTGATCACAAGATGTCTTTCTGCATATGCCCTTGATAGAATTAACGAGAAGGTGAGAGAAAAGCATATGCTTGCATGCCTGGGGGCAGAAATAACAAAGAAGAAAGTACAGTTTATTAACACAGTTCCAGCACTCATGCATACCACTCACTCTAACTATTCCAGAAACAGTATGCACATATAATCAAATGTCTGTAAATGGTATGGATACATGATTAAGAGAATGATACTCACCAACTATGTGTTGGTCAAAACAGACATCTGCTTTAAAGACATATATTGCTTTTACCTGCTTCTACAAACCATAAATGCACATCCTAGTTAACATATTACTGACAGGATGATGAGAAAGAGCTCCTGTCACATGCTGGCCAGCTGGGTGTTTGAGACAAAATGCACAGCCCCAGCTGACTAGTTAGAGGAAGTCTGGTGAGGTACAATTACAGAGGCATATGACAAGGCTTCACGCCTGACTGATTTGAGAACCCATGACATGGCTTTAAACAGCAGTCCTCCCGATCTACAGTCACAAAACAGCAATAAGTCAACTGATACAACTGTGTAGTATCATGATTTATTCCTCTGCTTTGAATATACGAGACCATAAAATGATGTTGTGCCAGTCAGCTAGGATTCACTCTGGCTTAAAACATTAGGCCTGCCTACAGCATGCATAAAATCTACAAGTTTGTTTGGGACTTCCAGAAGCCATTCTGTATAGTTAGCAACATATACATCAAAAAATACAAGCAAAACCGTGATGTTCTAATTCATTACACTCAAGCACGTAAAAATATAGTAATACTAACACTATACTACACTTCCACGAATGGGAAAGGGCTCATTAAAAGTTCTGAAACGTTTATATAACTTAAAACTAATCATAACATTTATACCTTTATGAAAGTTATATTATCTTAACTATAAACAGAATATGAAGAAAGTCATCTTTAAGTTAGCTGATTCACTACCACCAAACACCAGTGAAAATCCCTAGCAAGTTCCAAGACTGGCATCTATTTTATGTGAAAATTATGATGGATGAGAGTAATGGCCAAAAGAAAACAATCTTACAAAGTAACAATAAAATTATGACTGTTAAGGCACTTTAGCGCACATTCATTCTTAATAGTAACTCAAATGCTGACTACAGATGTACAAAGTAATAGGGGCCATAAAACAGAGCTTCATACATTACTGTTGAACATGAAAAGGTATCTATGATATATGAAAATACAAAAATATAAAAAGCGTAGAATCAAGGCAATTCTTATTCTTCCTTTGTGTGTTTTAGTGATCTCATTAAACTTTTTTTTTTAAAAATACATAGTTTTTCTCTAATTTATGTTACAAGACCTTGACCTTGTACATCACTCTGCATGTAATTTACAGCACTTGCAATGATTCAGACTGCACATGCAAGAAAGCTGTTCACTGTCCCCATGCATAGAGGGGACACAGAGACTATAAAAGCAAATTTGAATTACGTTTATTCTATCAGCCCTATTGCCCCAGAAATTAAACCAGAAGCGAACTATACCTTGGAGATAGAATCACTACTTTTCACGGATTGCCATAAACAATTGATACTAGGCCCACCTTGAAAACTGGAGATAATTCTGCTCAATAACAAGCTTTATTGAAATCTGGTTTTAAAATAGTAAGTCTGCAATACCAACAATGTTGCGTTAACCACTGACCACGTATGCCATGTACACCATGCAGACATAATCCTAATCATTTCCTGTTGGTATGTCTCCTTACTCACAACAGCCAAACAAGCAGATCAAGATGGCTGTTTCTCTCACTTCACATGTGAAGAAAAAAGTCAAAGAAAGGTCACCCATCATTAAGAG
The DNA here is from genome assembly GCA_019843965.1 of Rhynchomys soricoides. Taxonomy (NCBI): domain Eukaryota; kingdom Metazoa; phylum Chordata; class Mammalia; order Rodentia; family Muridae; genus Rhynchomys; species Rhynchomys soricoides. Next base: position 6,361,083 of record JADRCH010000079.1, on the reverse strand, counting down.
ATGGCTATTTATTAAAAACCAAGAAGGATACCAGTATTTTTCCAAAACCTGGAGGGGAGAACAGATGGGATAGGGGGTTTGCAGAGGGGAAACCAGGAAGGGGGATAATATTTGACATGTAAATAAATAAAATAACCAATAAAAATATGTAAAACAAACAAAGAAAAAGAAATAAAATTTTTCTTTTAGAAAGTTGTAGCATTTTAGACTATGCAGAGTTTTAAGATTCTGCCAGGTTATCAAGTTAATGTTTATTTTGTATAAAATAAATATATGAAGAAAAATATTTAATATTAAATAGTTTATTCAAATAACTTGATTTATTTTACACATTTTGAATTTGAAAATACTTAAATTCTATATTTAATGAAGAATAATATGAACTGGAAATATGAACTCTAATAAAATACTTCTGAACCCTCTCCTACAGCCTAAGAAAAACCCTTGTATTCCTGCCTTTCCCACAGTAATAAAGAGCTTCCAGTAGAACATCAGTCTGAGTGCCATAAAACCTGATTGACAAAAATGCTACTTTGACTTTTAAGTTATTATCACCCTGAAGAGCTCCTCCAAACCAGAACTATTATAGGATCCCCTCCTAGGCCCCGCGAGGCGACAAAGATGAATCTGCTATTACCTGGTTAGGATAGCAGCTATTATCATGGCCTGCAGTGTCTTTCAAGTAGCTCCAATGGAAAAAGCTACAAGTGAATAATAAAGATCTCATAATAGCTCTTAAGAGTTCTCTACGTGATCAAGGCACTAGAATGAACTCCAGAGAGTTTAAAAGGGGGAAAAAAACACCTCTTCTCCTGATAAGGAAAAATAATTAACCTGACTTAATGCATCTGAGAGGCCTTCTATAAATCAGACTTTTATACTTCAAGAGCCAGATTAAAACCATATATGAAAAATATGTAGATATTGTCTTTTAAGTACACGGAGCACAGTTCTAAATCTGCAGATGTGTTTGGGTCTTTTTGTGAAGCACTCGATATGTGTGAGTCAAAGGCGTGAGTGTGAAGGACTTACAGTGCTTAATTTGCTCGAGGTAATAATGATGCGCCTCTCATGCAGCATGCTGGCGTACAATCGCAGCATGCTGTTCACATCCACAGCAACAAAGTACTCCGTCAGGTTTCTCTGCACAAGGGAAAAGAACTGCTTGAGCCAATGTACACATGAATACAAGGGAAAACATTTTATACATTTATCAGTCTTAAAAGTCCAAAGACGGTATTTTTAGAAGTGGTATCCATTAAAAATAATTTAATACTATTCTGCTGACATAAGCATGGTACATTCTACTGTCTATTAAAACATTACCTATTCTATAAAGTGTTTCTCAAGGGATGATCACAGATCCCGCATACATCCCAGTTTTCTTGCCCACACTGCAATCTCCCCAGTTCCAACTGAAACCTGATGAACTGTCATCTGTAGAGTATGTGTCCAAGGATCCCAGTTAAACCAGCTACTCCTGGTGGTTCACATCTATGCCAATGTCTGTGGACCTGCTACACTGGGAGACTACACTGGAATTAATTCATTTCCACCATTCCTCTCGGGTGCTAAAGTGGAGAAGGTAGATTTATACGCAGTCATTTGCTTCATTATTAAGGAGAACATGTAGGCTTTACCCCGATCAGTTTACCCCCGATCAGGCTTCATTTTTACTTCCACTACAAAACAAACAACAACAACAAAACGCAAAAAAGGGATGAGTTGCATTATTAGGGCCTATCCTCCATAATTACCTTCAACTTGCTGAGAGAGAGAGAGAGAGAGAGAGAGGCGCAAATACTTAGAAGCAAATATTATAATGCACAGAACGTGTGGAGGATGGTGGGTAAAGATCCGAAAGGCTGAAATATTTTTGAGCAAGACATACATAGTTGATCCATCTCTCAAACCTGTAAAAGGCAGATCCTACGAGACAGACTGGCGATCATAGCATCTCAAATAAATAAAATCTGAGGTCTCACTGAGCGGTGTTCAGCTGCTGGGAAGAGGCTTGCTTCCCATTTTCTCTGAAGCCTCCTTCAGCATCTGCCCCAACTCTATACCAACATTACCTTTGCAACCTACAACAGAACTGCGTGTGTTAGCATCACAGAGACTGGCCATATTGCCCTCAATATGCAGCACTGTGGATGTTCATATTCTGTTTCTTCAACAGTACAGTGGAAAAGTATGCCAGTGTGAGCATAAAACTTTACTTTTTATATGCTCAGTAACCAGTTTTTAATAGGATGCCTGTTTCTTTAAGTATTTGAAAATAATAGTATCAAAAGATGAAATCCAAGCTCTCATTTAGCTGGGCAGGTAGGGCACTTGCCTTCCAGCCTGATGCCCTGAGCTCCACGACCGGGACCCAGATGGTAGAAGGAGAGGGCTAAGCACATAACTTGTCATCTGACCTACACAAATTCACTCAGAGTCTCCCTCCCCCTGCCTCTCTCGCATAGACAGACAGACAGACGGATGTATGTGTAGAAAATGGAAATTTTTAAAAAGTAGAATAGAAACTATGAGCGTTTGCTAGCTAATGTAAGAGGGGTAACTAGAGAGAAAGAAGAGGAGGGTAAGTCTGTCTGAGACATCCAGGCGGCCAGGTCATGGCTATCTAAGCCCAACCATAGTAAGCAGCCATGATCCTGTGCTTATCGGGTACAAGGGGCAAGTATTAATACGACCTGAGTGCTTGGATGGCCTGTCCTGAACCCACACTGTAAGATCAAGGTCATGCAAAGTCTTTTCATAGGATTTATTTGAAAAACCCTTTCAATGGAATTCCTAAGACTTATCTTTTTAAAAGTTTTAATTTGATAGACTTGATTTGATATTAGAAAATTTACAATTGGGGGAAGGGCACTTGGGAGATGGTTGAGTTGGGAAAATGATTGCCACACAACCATGAAGACCTGAGTTCAGATCCTCAGCATCCATGTAAACCTGAACACAAGGGCATATTCTTATAAAATTAGCACTTGGGAGGTGAAGGCAGTTGGGTTTCAGAAACGCTTGTTGAGCACCAGCTGCAGCCTTTCTCACAAAACAAGGCGGGGAGAATGGAGGAGGACGTCCAATGCTGACCTCCGGCCTCCTTATGCTTCCACGGACAGATGTACGTGTCCATATGGGTGTGCACATGCGCGCGCACACACACACACACACACACGCACACGAGCACACAAACACACACACAAACCCATCCACACATGAACACGAGGAAAATTCCACACATGTACACGAGGAAAATTTACATTTGTATTCTCTGCCTTCCTTCACCACTCAAATGTTTGAGAAAGCAAATGTTACAATAGTTTGAAAACTGTATGAAAATTGTACCCACCTGAGGTAAACACAAGTAACTTATGGAAAACAGTAGCCATGTGAGCTGACACAAGTGTATCTGAAGGACTCTTCCTACGGACTTTCATTTGATGGTTTATAGCACACTTATTTTAATGTTGTAAGGAAGACCAAAGGGAGTCCTTCTCTCTCCCACAGTTATCAAACAACATGGAGGGATAGCTATCACTTCTACTTATCTATGAGAGCTCTTAGAGAAAATTCTAACTTGGATAACTTTTGAGAAACAGAAAGTATTTCCAATGTAACTGTAATTAACAAGGTAACAAGCATGATTTCTTACAATACCCTCAAGTCTAATGAAATGCCTACTGCATTAAATTAAAACCAGGCAATCAACAACCAGGACACTAACAATTTAAACAAAGTTACAAAGAGGGTGTCTAAACTTCAATTTACTAAGATGACTGTAAAGAACATTTTCCTGTTATCATTCTTCCCCACTGGCAGAAGCCACGCCTTGACACTTCTTCACATTTCAGACCGCCATGCTCAGGAGTTAAGTGTATATGCTTCTCCCTAAGCTAGCCACCCTGGTCCTAGACATTTGTACACAATAGTTTTAGAAGTAGAGAGCAGACACTTACACTCTCCGGTATCGTTGGGAGTCCAGTTATGTCAGGTGTGATGAAACAGGAGTGCTAGTCAGCAGAAATGAAGCACAGAAGGAAACAATTATATTTCATATTCCATATAATTTGCAATAAAAATAACACTGACTGGTGAAGGCCACAGACTAACATTCTGGACTTGGTAAATGGGAAAGTCTTAGATGGCACGGGAAATCTAAATAACTGTAAGAATGAGAGTCTGATTCAATAAGTGATGCTCCCAAAAGAGGAGCCTTTGAAACGGGCCAGAAGCAGAATAAGAATCTGCACACATACAGACAAAAAAAAGTATATTACCAAAAGGTTGCACATATATAAATTTGTCTAAAAACATGAATTTTCAAAATATCATTTACGTAGACTGAAAATTGAAAGCAAGCTATTTGAAGAGTCTATAAAATCTACTAGCTCCTGGGTTTCTATGATGAACTATCGTAAATACATTTTGCAGGAAGTATACTCCTCAGAAAAGAACAATGAAAGATAATCTTTCAATAGCTGAAATTTTAAAATGTACTTGCTATCCAAAACTATGGTCTTATGGGTACACCAATACATAAATACTCGCTTCCAGAATAAACAAAGCAATATCATCAACTATTTACCTGAAAAGGATACTGAGTCTCTGTACTCCATTGTCCCAAAAAAGCATATTATCTACCCAAATCAAAGTGCAACCATCCAACTGCTCTATTTTCTGTTCATACTATGCTAAATGATTTTAATTATATATGAATATATTTAATATTGTCATATATAAAGATAGGAAGAGAAATGTTCAACAGTATTTTGAACAGAGCTGGACTAGTCAGAGGCTGCTTCACAGAGTCATAGTGCATAATTTTCCAGGGTGGAAGAACAGTATAAGATAAGTCACAAGATTATCTTGTGACAAGAAATAATTGTGACAGGAATTTCATGCAGTGAATATACTTCAGCATACTACTGAAAAGAGAAAATTCAAGATTAGGTCTATTAAACACCTTATTTGGCTGTGTTTTCATATTATTGTGCCTCAGAAAATTAGGTGAAAGAAAGTATAAACAGAAATTATATTCTAATTGATTATTGTTAATAGTCCGTTTCCATTTTCCAAAGAATCTTAGTGAATCATAAAGGCATAGTGATCTCAGAAGAGCGATTGTAGAAGTCAGCGTCCTGTTCACTCACCAGCATCAGTGAGGGGTCATCTTTCAGAACTTGCTCACTGGCAATAAATAGCTCTTGGTTCTTATGAGAGAAAAATGAGTGTTTTACTTCAAAGGGGAAGCTTATACAAAACATTCCTGTGTACTGAGGAAAACCCATGTTGCTATATTATCCACTGAGAGTATTTGAGTGACATTCATCATATAGGACATTCTAAATTCTGACCTGCTAATCTATTCTAGAAATGTCCTATGTGAGGTTTTGCACTGTGTGTAGAAAGGCAGTGGATATTTAATCATTTCTAAGTACTTTGTAAAAATCACTCATATATTAACTTTTCATAAAATCTACAGTATTCCAGTGATCAATAATTACTTCCAAGAATTCCAGTAAAGACGCTGAAGAGCATCAGTTTTAACTGGGAGAAAAAAATGGTCTCCGGGGCTAGCTCACAGCAAGTACTCTACTCCTCGAGCTGCCAATCGTTAATGGACCATACTGGGTACAAAGCAATATGCTATTGAAAGCAAAATAAGTCACTGAACTTCAGATGTATTTTACTAATAAATGAGATAACTGTGGCTTGGAAACAAGTACACAAGATCTGAAAACTGTTATAGACTATTAGCCCAAAAGCCTAACTGGTCATTAGGTATATAGATAGGTGTTTATAATCACCAAGCACTAGAGACATGCAAACCAAAACTGTAGTATGCTACTTCACTCCAGTTTAGCAAATATTCTAAAGCAGACAAAAAGGAGCAAGCGCTGAGGAAACTGTAAGGAGAACACTGATGCATAGTTGGTGGGAAAGGAAATACACAAAACCACCATCGGAAACAACATGGAGGCTTCTCCAAGGGGAAAAACAAAACCGTCTTACTGACCCAGCAATCCCACTCTCGAGAATGCACTCAAAAGAAAGGACATCAGTAAACCTGCAGCCCATGTAGAGTATACACCCTTGTTCCTGGAAGTACTATTCACAATAGCCAAGAAATAAATCAACCTTAGCTTCCATCAAATACATTTTAAGGTAATTTTATTTCTGCACATGTACTAACATGGCAGACTACTGTCTAGCTAGTAAGAGTAAAATTTTGTCAATTGTGGTAATATGGGAAAATTGGAATGTTTCATTACGTGAAACAAGAGAAATAAGCTTGATTTTATTCATATATTCAATCTAAAAATACTTAATAGAGTCAGCAAGATATTACAGCATGACACATCAACAGGTACAGTTATTTCATTAAAAAGAAAAAATAAGGCCTTGGAACACAGTTCAGTGGTGGAGAGCACGGCCCTGGGTACCACCAAAACCAAACAGAGTAACAGACTTAAATGGAGTACACTTTGTAAAGATTTATTTAAAGTTATATGATGTGTATTTGTATTTATGTACACATGTGTGAGGGTGTCTATGGAGGCCAAAGGCAGGCATCACCTGGAACCAGAGTTAGATGCAACAATGAGCCACTGATTGGTGCTGGGCATAGAGCTATCCTCTGCAACAGTAGCAAGGGTCTTAAGTGCTGAGCCATCTCTGAAGTTTCAGAGTTCATCTTCAATACATATTAATTCTCTACGAGTGCTGCTTCTATTATTTAATTAAGCACATACATGCTCCATCACTCTTTGGCCAAGTGTTAGGATTATGTATAAACACAATAGTTTAAAGAGACTGATGTCTTTTTGTCGTAAACTTAAGGGCTGTTCTGCTGCCCTCGCTTCTCCCATCCCACTACTGCATTCTGACTCACCATGGTCTCTACATTATTTGGATTTCAATGACTTGGGAATCAGGAGTTTCTCCTTACTTGATCTTTTCTCTAGTTCTCACATAATTTCCATTCTTTTTCATGACAGTTTGTCTGGGTGAGCAGATCTTAGCTTTATCTATATACTTCCAATAACCTAGTTAGATAGCAACATTTTTGCCTGCTGAAGACTTTCAGATTTGAGTTAAAAATCCCAAGTGTCCTGAGATTTCCATTCCACAGTTCCCAGTGGAAATTAATTCTATCCTCTTGGGCAGTTTTCAGCAAATGAAAACATACAGAGAGAAGTCAGCAAAGGAGAGAACAAACATGGTGAGTTGAGTGGTGAGGACTTCATAAGAGCAGGACCAAGGCAGCTCTTGGCAGACCAATGTTGAATAATTTTCTTTTAATTTAACATGTGTCTCTGAGGGAGACTGGTTACCTAGAATATCAAATGCATACAGGTCCATTAGAACCAAGGCAGGTTCTAGAGCCCGTCAGCCTACAAAGGGCTCTACAGTGAATGGAAAGGATGGTGTTCACTTCAGATGCTGACTAGAATGGTAAGACATGTGTGAGAAAAAACAGTGAGGCAGAAAGAAAAAAAAAAAAACTTGGAGTAAAACTAAGGGCTAAGTAGATGACCCTGAAAGTCGAAACCAAAAGTTTAGAAATTTTCTATGTAAGATGGGAAGTTACAGGCAGGTTTGCTGGGTATTTGGGAGGCTACGGCAGAAGGATTGGAAATTGGATGCTAGAAAGACTAACAGTGAGGCTCAGAGCCACCATGCGCTCACTACTCTGTCTCAAATTTAAAAAAAATAATGATAAGGTTCTTAGTCATGTTAGTAGTGTCAGAAAGGGATCCATCTCATGGAGTGGTTTTCCTCAGGAAAAACTGAATACCACTATTCTGTTGAAGGAACTTAAGCAATAAAATGACTCCTAACGAGATATTGCTATACCCATCCATCAGTGTCTCAGTCAGCCTTCATCCTGTAAGATTCTTCTTACAATAGATGGGAACTAACACAGAGACCCAAAGCTGGACACTGTGCAGAGAATGAGAGACTCTGGAGTACTTGGTCCTATCTAGAATATATTTATCAAAGCACTCCCTTCAAGACTCAGAGATCTATGCAGCAGGGGAAGCAGTAAACTGTGTCTGATGTGTCTAACCCAAAATGACTGATGCACATAGAAACCACAGAGACTGTATCAGCATCCACACAGCCTGCACTGAGCCTTATGAGACCAAGAACTGAGAGACAGTAATGGGCATAAGGTCCCACTCCTAACCAAGAATCTATTTGCAATTGATACCTACTGGGAATGGGAAAATCAGTTTTCTCCAATGGAGTGTCTCTGGGTACCAACCACACTTTAGGGTATTCCCCATACCCGGGTGTAGCTAGCCAACATAAAATCGATTCCATGGTTTTTGTTGTGTGTGTTTCGGTTTGCTAAAGTATTTTTTGTTATACTTGTGGGGTTTTGTTGGTTGTTTTGGTTTTTGGTTCCATTTCTGTTGTTATTATTTCTGAGAGGGAAAGGGATAAAGAAGAGAGAGAACGAGAGGGGGAGGGGGAGAGGAAGAGATGGAGAGAGGGAGAGAGTCAGAATGAAATAGGCTGCCTAGGAAGGTCAGGGATGATATAAGAATTGGAAGAACGAAAAACATGATTTTACTGTATACTGTATGAAAACAATGTTGAATAATTTTCTTTTAATTTAACATGTGTCTCTGAGGGAGAGTGGTTACCTAGAATATCAAATGCATACAGGTCCATTAAAAATGTTTAAACTGCAAACAAAGTGAGGAATTACAATTTTTTAACAGAGGACTTTATAGAGTTTAAGAATGTTTACTTTGACACTCTTTACAAGAATGAACTAGAAGAATCTCTTAAGGGGAACAGTGTAGAAGCTGAAGCAAACTGCTGACTGTGGGGACTTGAAAAACGCATTACGCCAATGCTGCTATTTGCGGACTGTGGAAGCAATGCAGGCATGAAGACAATTGTTTTATGACGTAACAAATTCACTATCACCCAAAACTGCACAATGTCTTACATGAATAAAGATTGAATTTCCTAAAAACATTTTCTTGGCCTATTAATTTTTTCTTTGTTCTTAGAAAGAAAAACACTGAACATATTTACAAGAAATAATGACAGCATCAATAAATTTTAGCCTATTTAATTTGAAAAATTATCAAAAGATATGAATGACACCTCTGTACTTTGTTATCAACAACTTTTTATTTCAACAAGCCCCCACAAACCCTGAGCACAGCAACCTAAGTAGATGTAACAGGTTAAGTTCACTAAGAGCATTCCAGCAAACTGGCACAATAAGCTTGTTGTTCACACAAATGCTGATCACATTTGCAGGAATCATAACTACCCTGAAGGTGTGTTTGCATGTAAGGAAAGACAAAGGCAGTTTAGTCGGATTTCTGCACATTACTATACAACTTTCTCTTGTGATGCCCACCTTATTTTAGAAGTGTGTGTGTGTGTGTGTGTGCGCGCACATTTGTGTAATTTTTATTATTTTTGGGTTTCACTTCTTGATATTAGCACCAAGCAAGGTTAATACCATCATTGACATTTTCATAGAAATAGAGTGATTTGGCAAATGACTCCTGGATCAGGTGTGCATTCTTATGTGAGAATGAATTGTCTCTGAAGACAAATTATGAAGTACTTACGACACTCAAGTTGACAGGAGTGTTTGCCTTTGGTACTGGGTGGTTATAGAGTGATTTAAGAGTTTCATTCAAATCTTCTTCCTGAAACAAAGAGAAGAGTATTTAATAATTAAAATATATGAGAACCAAATATAATTTAAAATAAAATCTTTGGATATTACTAATGGTAATGTAAAATGGTGTAGCCATAGCAGAAAATAATATGTATGGTCTGTCCTCAGATAATGAAATACACAATTACCCCAATACTCCATAATTACACCTCCAGATATATGGGGGGAAAGCAAACCCAAACGTAACAACAAGAATAAATTGTTTGGTTTTGTTTGAACTGAAGAATTTGTGTATGCCTGGAAAGCTCTCTGCCACTATGAGTGGGTCTGCTAAGAGAGGCAGCCACACAGTCATCCAGGTTAACGTCTGATTCACAGGAGGCATGAGGTCGATTGCGTGTCTACTAAGAGATGAGGGAGGAAACAACTTCAAGAGTACTCATGCTATCATCCAGCTAACAACGCCAGCACAGGGCTGGAGCCTTAAACGGACGCAGTTAAGTGACATCAGCAGACAGGCGTGGTCCACCTGTGTGGGGACCTCCAGTTAAGAAGCCATATAGATGTCATGGTGGTTGAGAGGGGAGAGAAGAAAATGTAATAGTAAATTATAATTAATTCATTGAGTACAGAGTTTGGATTTGTTTGGGTGTGTTGTATTAGTGGTTGCAAACAATATGACTGTGATAAATACCATAAAATTATAATCTAAAATGACACAAACTGCTCATTCTATGCTATGCATATTTTAACACAATAAAACAATAGAGAAAAAAATCAGCTTACCAGTTCCTTGGCCAAGTAATCTGCCAGAGTATTTAGAAGTTTATAATATACTTCAAACCATGGCAAGTAACTGTAAGAAGAATTTAAATGTATATAAAACACCTGAAATTTAGACCCAATAAACAAACAGATAAATGAAAAGTGAGTTGTTACTCTTTACAGCTGGTTGACCCTGATAAGAGAAAAGAACTGCACCCAGATGTTCTTTGCCCGTTCCCTACTATAAGCATACCTCCTTCCATTTCATGTCAACAGCCTCTTCCAAATGACTTATTCCCACCTCAGAGCAACCACTGCTCGAGAGAATGGAAAGGGATTTCTTGTGGTAGAGGGATAAGCCCACACACCTATGGACACTTCCAGAAACACACACTGCAAGAGACAGCATCTTCAAAAAATGGCGCTAGTCAAACCAGATGATTGCAAACAGATCCATACATACCTCCCTGCACAAAACATAACTCCAAATGGATCTAAGACCTCTACATAACACTAGATACACTAAACCTTATAGGAGAGATGGTGGGGAATAGACTTGAACTCACTGGCATAGAAAAAATCTTTCTGAAAAGAACACCATTAACACAAGTGTGACATCAACAATTAATAAATGAGACCTCAAGAAACTGAAAAGATTCTTCACAGCAAAAGACACTGGTCCTTTGGACTAGACAGCAGACTACAAACTGGGAAAAATTTTTACCAACTATACACCCAGTAAAGGGCTAATATCCAAAATGTATAAAGAACTCAAAAGCCTGGATATTAAGAAGACAATTTAATTTAAAAAATAAGAGTACAGATCTAAACAGAGTTTTTTTCAAAAGAAACTCAAATGACAGAAAAACAAAGAAATATTCAACATCCTTACTCATCAGGAAAATGCAAGTCAAAACTACTTTGACACTCTATCAGTCAGAATGGCTAAGATCAATAAACCAAATGACAGCTCATGTTGGCAAAGATGTGGAATAAAGGGACCACTCAACCATGGCTGGTGGGAGTATAAATTTACAGCCACGATAGAAATCAGTACGGCAGTGCCTCAGGAAAATGGGAACAGACCTATCTCAAGGTCCACCTATACCACTCTTGAGCACACCCCCAAAGGACTCTACATCCTACTACAGAGACACTTTCTTAACCACATTCATTGCTCCTCTATTCATAACAACTAGAAACTGGAAACAGCCTAGATGAGCATCAATAGATGAATGCACAAAGAAAATATAATACATTTATTCAATAGTATTACTAAGCTATTCTTTAAATGATATCATGAAATCACAGGCAAATGGCTGGAACTAGAAGGAAACAGGCCCAAAAAGAGAAATAAATGCATTTGCTTATGTAGGTGTATTAGCTGTTAACTTAAAGATAAGTGAGCTACAACCCATGGAACCACAGAGGTTACAAAAGGAGTGAGGGATTAGGAAGTACAGATTGATCTCCCTAGGAAAGAAAAACAGAACAGTCATGGAAGGACAGAGAGCAGGGGGAGAGAACAATACTGGAATGGGAGGATTAAGCAAGAACAGGTGAAGGAAGACGGAGGCAAAGGTAGAATATGGGGAGAGACAGCCAAGGGCCATTTGAAGGGTAGCACGAATACCTATCATGGTAGAAGCTTCCTAAAATACATACATATATAAAGGTGAACTACATGAAATCACCAAATAACAGGGAGACAGAGCCCCAACTGGACATCTCTTGCCATCAAATGAAGCTTCCAGTACCAGGAATGAGTTACATCTAATTGAGTTGTACACCGAAGGGATCTCATGAGATCCCCCAGAGAACCCAGGCTGTTCCTACGGCTGCCCTCCACAGACTGACAGCAAGGCCCTATCGCTGAAGACATCACCTACACAATTCACTGAACACAAGGAAATCAAGCTGCTGCCTAGCTAGAGCCTTCACTATCGTGGGCTAGTGTTTGGTACTGGAAAATACTCTACATGCTACCAAAAAAGAAATGTAAATGCCAACCCAGCTAGAAAGCCTCTGATCTGTCCTACTTGCAAGATATGTTAGTGCAACGGTGACACAGAGCTTATGAAAGTCACCAACCAATATCTGATATGATTTAAAGACCACTCCTGAAACTAAATAGGTCAGAGATCTAGGATAAAATAAATATTACTGTTCCAAAAAAAAAACAAAAGAGTAGCAAAAAAAATGGCTCCTAGCAACCTTCTGGTGTGTATACTCATAACTCAGTATCTTGCTCAGCCTTCATCACAGAAGCTTCCTTCTAAGGCAGATAAGAACAAATTTAGAGACAACACACACACACACAAACACACACATGCACACACAGTCACGGCCAGATAATATGCAGAGAGTGAGAGACCTTGGAACAGCCATCTCTAAATGGAATGGCCTCATCAAATCTCACCCCACCCCCAGTCTCAGAGAACCCCTCAGATGAGATAGGAAGTCTGTGAGAGCCAGAGTGGACAGAGTACAACAAGAAAACAGGATGGAAGCACATATGAGTTCACAGAGAGAAGACAGATGAATAGGGCTGCACCAGATGGGGTCCTAGAACTCATAGGAGAAGACAAATGCATCCATCCCTAACCCAGAAGCTAGCCAAGTGATGACTACCTGCAAATGAAAGTTGAAGTTGTCTCCAAGAGAGTCTTACTGGGGAAACTACTCTTTAAGGGTAGGCTGCATGTCCAGTAGTAGATGACCAACAGGAAATAAACTCAACAGCATCTTTGGCAATTCCTTTTTTCATTATACTATGTGGTGCTGCTGCTGCTGCTGCTGCTGCTGCTGTTGCTGCTGCTCCTCCTCCTCTTTTTCTTCTCCTGTTTGTTTGTTTTTTTTTTTTTTCCTGGTTGATTGGTTGGTTTTAATTCTGTTTTTCCCTCTTCCTCTTCTTTCTTGCTCTACATGGCCTTTATGTATATATATTATGGCTTCTGCTCTGTGGTTTTTAGGGATCCCTTAGTGTGCAAATAAGTGGGTCTCTGCATCTATATCTTTTTCTTGGGTATTTTCCCTTTGTTTTGTCCTATTCTGATGTTTTTGTTTTATACTATTATATTTTATTATTATACCTTAGATGCCTGATTGTTTTCTAATGAGACAGACAGGAGATGGGCCCTGATGGGAGAGGAGATGGAAGAGGAGTAGAAACAGGGAACACCATAATCAGGACATATTACGTGAAAAAGGTATTTTAAATTAAAAATCTTAATTTGTTCTTCTAACAAGACACATAATGGTGTAAGGATAAAATTCTTCCATTTGTTCTTACTTCATATTCACAATTTTATCAGTCTGGAGATATTACTATTTCAGGAAATTACAATATGTCCTTCAAATACATGTGTCCAGGTAAGAAAATTCTGACCTAACCTGCGCTCAAATACCTTAAGAAGAAAAGAAGAACTGTTTGGTTTCAGGTTCCTAGGCTGCTATAATCACACTATAATTTCCTAGTTATAAGCCATTATAAAGTTGGCTAATTTTCTTCTCTACGGATGAAATGCCCGAGCAACCCTGCACCATCCTTTCCATCATCTTGCTCTCCTGAATGCATTAGTGCTTTCTTTGGTAAGCTACTACTCTCAATTTATTTTTAAATTGTGAAGAGAAAGCAGAACTCAATTTTCATTAAGCATCTACTAGGACTACTGACTTATTTTTATAAGTGATAAATTATATTAATAAATATTTATCTGTATATTCAGATATTATGCCAGAACGTTTTGAAGTTCTTATTTATGATAGGAATTTGGCACCTACATATCTTACTGCTTTGTGAGCATCCAAGAATACTAGCTTTCATAGTATCTCCTCCTGATACCAGGTTGACTTTGTCTATAACAGATTAACATTATTCAACAACAAGGTTTACCTTTGTAATGTATTTCTTACACTCTCTTTGAGGCTTGCTATGATTTATATTTATGAGTGGGGAGTATGACTCAGATGCAACAGTAAGCCATGTGTGTGTGTGTGTGTGTGTGTGTGGAGGGCAGAATCTAAGAATTCCCCAAATCTATACTGTCATTACAGGAACTACAACTAGAAACTAAAGCACTAAACATACATAAAACCAAATGCCATGCATTTCATATGGGCTAGCACATGCGGCCATTAGAGTAATAAGCTCTAAAGTCTGACAGCCTCCTCACCATGAGTAGTTTGCCTTATCTTATTATATTCAATTTGAATGATACTCTACTCAGCCTGCCTGAGTATTATGTGTCCACGCCCACTTCAGACAGCTAAAGAAACCGCAACAAGTCAGTCTGTTTTCAACGTTTAATTCTTTTGGAAACAGGTCCTTGATACATGTCCCAGTCTGGTATTGAAGTGGCTACTCTCTTGACTCAGTCTCCCAAATGCTGGCATTGCAGGCATTCACCACTATGGTTGGCCACTGCTTACTTATCTTCTATAAGTGAATATATAGTCTCTATCCACTGAAGCAAGAACAAAGGTTGAATGTATGTTTAGTATTCAAAGCATTACTTTTACACCTTTAAACCACAGTTTGTCCAGAAGGTAAAAATTTCTCAGATCCATTTAATTATTTTGTCTAACAATTTGGTAATCCTTGCCAACTCTAGGTTCAATTGTTTGTATGTTCTTTATATTGCTAAAAATTTTGAAAAGGACATAGCCTGCCACATGGTAAAGATAGCAGAAATCCATGTGTGTCAATGCCTAATCATAATACTCATAATGATATTATCAAACTGACAGTTTTCTCGGAACATAATATACTTTTGAAATACTAAGACACACTCAGATTTCTGCAAGATCACTCCCTGACACATCAACATATACTATCTCCACAAAGCACCGAGTGCAAGCATATGCTGGTTCCCAGTTGCATAAATCATTCACAATTTTTTATAAAAATAGCACTCATAACCAAGTGGAATTAGTCTGTAAACAGCCAGGTGTGCTCCTGGGAGCATGAGAAAGCAAAGGCTTTAATTTTTTTTTTCTGCAGTTCTGCACCCATCCAGAGCAGAGGCTGCAGACTGGCCATCTGTAGCGGCAGCCCGCCAGCCAGCCCGCCCACCCAGGGCTCCTTTTCCTACACCAGCAGTTCTATGGTTTTGTTTAATGTAATAAACTGTCAGTTTCTAAATCTCAGATAATACCTTGGGAAAATCTCATTTTCTTTTTCCACTAGAAATCATAATAACTGGAATCTGGCTACACAATATTCCGCTAACAAAAGCCTGGAGCTGAGAGGTGCTCCTTTGCCCTACCATGCGCTGTTCGGAGCATGTGCTCTCCCAGTTCCCTATAATGAGGCACCTAACCTATTTCTCATTTGGGTCCTTTACCTGACTGATCCCTGAAGAAAACTTAATTCACAACTCATAAAGGAAGCAAGTACTCAACAGAAAATACTACTTCTAACTATATTTTCTGATTCTTCACAAAGAGTGAAAATATCCCAGTGTTTTAACAAGATTCTATTTCACAGATTTGTGACAAAATAAATAACATCCTTTAAAAAAAAAAAAAGCATTTTTGTCTAAAACTTTATTTTAATATAACACATAAAATAAATATTATAATTCATATATGCCGTCAAAGGTAAGAAATATCATGAGTTTGAAATTTTGGGTTGCTTGTTTTTTATAGTTTCTTGTGTAATTTCTAAGAAATATATGTTCAAAGTAATTTTCACTGACATATAAATTCATAAACTGATCACCACTAACTTAAATTTATCCCATATTTTCCCCTACTTGCAAACGTATTTTTAGAACCAACCACAAGAATGCCAGAAAGTTAAAACATTCAACAAAATATAGAAAACAAATCTGCTGTTTCATTTCAATAATTTACAAGTTAACATGTAACCTCATCAACAAACTGTGTGACTGTTACAGATTTGCAAATATATAAACATAAAACATCTACACTTATAAAAGCAAGAGTCTAAAATATACCGGTAAGACTATCTTAAATTTCCAATGTAGACAAGAGGCAAAAGGCAGACGCATACACAAAATCAGGAGTTCATCTAGTGGCGTCAGAAGACTCCCCAACACTTGGATTTCCACTATAGTGCTAGTAAAATTTTTACATCCTAAAGTCAAAGGTTAAATAAAGGAAAGGAAATGCTCTTTGTCAAATAGTCAAGTAACTGTTCCCAGTCTGAGAGATCAGCAGGAACCTAATGCAGAGTAATCAAATAAAACTGAGGCAACTGGCTTCCTTAGGAAACAGAAAAGCTTCTCATGGCTACAAGCTGTTTGTCCTCTAGAAAATTGACACAAAATGTGTAAAATTGAAACATTCTGCTTCTAGCGGATTTGTCCAAAGGAAGAGTGGGCAATCTTCAAGTTTGGTATGAGTTACAGGTACCAAAGGAGGCTACAAAAAAGAGCCTTACACATAAATCTGCCTACCTCATTAGAGAATTTCATTTTGAACTCTTGCTGACGTTTTTATAGTTGTAAACTTTGGTTAATGAAATCAGAGGTGCAAGAGTATTTCTTGAATCTTTGCTAGCATATGAAAGCAATTCTAAACACAAGCAATAAGGTCCAAGTTAGTGATCTCTGAGGACAGCTTTGAAATCATGTTAGACCAGGACAGAAACTTCAGAAAAAGAACTCCAACACACAGGCCTCAAACTAAATGTCATTTTAATATTTAATTGAACTGAATTTTAATTTTACTTCTAAAAATTAAACAATAGAAATAGAAATTTTAAAAGCATTAGCTGGCAAATAGTATACAATCATTGTAGGAGAAAAGCAGCAGCACGTAGTTTTAGTAGAGCACATGCAGTTCCAGCTTAGGAGAGGGCAAGAATAAACCTGACTGACTTACAGGAGAGCATGACAGCTACAGAGCTCTTACGAACTATGATAAAGTACCCATGCATTTTACAAATTATATACACTGACAGTTAATTTATGCTTTAACTTGATAAACTGCACAAAAATATGTGAGTATACCTTCAGGCATGTGGAAAGAAGTCTGCAACATACATGACACACTGCAAACATTACGTATCACAAATATAAAAAGATAGGGTTTGGTTTGGTTGTAGATCTGTGTATATGCTCTGTGACTTGCTGAATAAAGCGAATTCTTCAGTAAGTTCCAGCCGTAGGCTTTGCCAACCTCACTGTAAACAGTTCCTAAAGCTTCCTCGGCACCCAGTCATAATCAGAAGAGCTGCTCTCTCAGAGACTGGAAGCCTGCTACAAACAGAAAAGTCCGGGGAACCCTGAGTAGCCCTGCAGTTACTCTTATAGTCCTTCTCTGGCTCTTTCAACAAAAGTTACCATAGACTCTGGGCTTTTAATGTGTGTATAATGTATGCTATATGTGTATATAATATTTGCTATCCCAAACTTTTTCCTAGCATATTTTCAGTGTACAGTACAAATCTAGCAAACCTGCTTCGAGGTAATAAAAAGTTTTAGAAATATGTAACACATTTTCAACCAAGAAAACACTTTTCCACTTTACAGAGAAAAAGCACTAACATCTGGGTCCTCACTGTCATAGTCACCCTGTCAGTCTGGGTCTTTTCTGTCAGAGGTCATTATTTCACATCCTCATCTTAAATTTCAATGGCAGTGCCCCGTCTCTGTCCTTAAATCTGCAGCACTGTCTTGACCAGTGTATGCCTGCCGGGTCCCTGCAACATTAGTAAGATAATTTGAATCCCGCAAACACACCATATATATTTACCTCACCAAAGATGATCTGGCTATATTCCTACTAATATCTAGCATAATGGCTAAAGTTCTTATTATAGATGATCATCTATATAATGATGGAATCATAGAATTTTAGAACAGTAAAATGCTACATGAAACAATTTTTATACTTTTACAATTTTTTTGGAACTATAATATAGTTACATCGCTTCCCCTGCCCCTTCCCTTTCCTCCCTCCAAATTCTCCCATGTGCACCACTCTGATTTTTGTAAAAACCCATGGCCTCCTTTTTCATTAAATGTTGTTACACAGAGATATTTATATTCCTGAACAACTCATCAGTCTGTACACTGTTACTTGTATATGTGTGTTTTCAGGCTGACCATACAGTACTGGATAACCAACTTGTGTGCTCTTTCTATAAAACTATTTTAATAATATTTCATTGGTTCTTTGAGAAGTTCATCATTCTGTTTTGATCACATTTACCCCTCCCCCACCCCCGACTCTTCCCAGATCCATCCTCACCCCCATACCCACCCAAGTTTGTGCTCACCTTTCTTTCTTTCTTTGTTTCTGTCTTTCTTTCTTTCTAATCACTCTAGTATGTGTCGTCTAAATATTCTTTAGGGCAGGGTCTGCCTTGGAGAGAATGGTCAGTCTACCTACCAGGAGACATACTCTTTAAAGAAAACCAAATTTCCCCTCCAAAAGTTATAAATGATCAATAGTTCCCTTGCCACAGGTTGCACTTCTTACAGACCTCACCACTCCATGCTGGGATTTTTAACTGGCTTGGGTTTGCACTCATCGTGTGCACGCTGTCAAATGACTATGAATTCTTATGTGCATATTCTTTGTTGTGCCTTGTTGTAGTCATCCACCACTTCTGGCTCATACAATTTTTTAGCTCCTCTTCTATGATGATCCTTGAGCCGTGGGGCAGCAGGAAATGTGATATACACAGGTCCTGCCATCTCTTATTCTCTACGTGTTGACCACTTATGGATCCCATGTTAATTTCCACATACTGAATGGAAAAGCTTCTCTGAGAAAGGCTAGGAGATGCACTAATCTGTGGTGTATAGTAGTCAATAATTAAGAGTCATGGTAATGCTATATTCATTTAGCAAAATAAGTATAGTACGTTCTCTCTTAGGGCATTATGACTGACCTAGCCACTGCTTCTCCTGGGCAGGATAATGGTGCTAGGTATGGGTTCCATCTGGTGCAGCAAGCCTTAAATCCAGTCACGAAGTTAGAGGTTACTCTCATGACATTCATGCCAAGACAGTCATTTAGTAGCTCTCAGGGTTTACAAGTGGATGAGACAGATGACTACTTTCTCCTCTGGAAGCATGCATAGCATTTTCCAGTACATGAAATTCACAGGTGAGTGGATGGAACTGGGAACAAGCATTCTGACTGAAGTAACCAAAACCAGAAAGACAAAAATCTCATGTTTTCTCTCATATGTGAACAGCAGCACTAAGACTTCAGCTGTGCAGCTCACTTGGCCTAGCCACAGAATAAGGAAAACAGTGTGGGAGAAGGAGACTAGAGCGACAGTCCTACGGAAAGTGGAGACTAGAGCGACAG
>JADRCH010000079.1:6328012-6341353 GCA_019843965.1 Rhynchomys soricoides | reverse complement strand
CAGTCCTACGGAAAGTGGAGACTAGAGCGACAGTCCTACGGAAAGTGAGACAGGAATAATTAAGTGGAGTGGGAAGAGAGGGACAGCAGAGAAAATGAGCAACTAAGGAAGGAGTGACCAACACTAAAGGTCTTTTGAAGCCAAATAGAAACCAATTACTGTTGAAGTTTCCTGGAACATACAAACGATTATAAATGCAGTTACTCTATAACAGGACAAAACCCCAACTAGATAGTAAAAAATAAATAAACAAATAAACAAAACAAAACAACAACAAAACCCCAGGCCCAACAATGGTTATCCTTCTGCGTGTGTGAGATATTAGCCAAGCAGGTCTCAGAGACACCCCACCCAAACAGCGCAGAATACTGTCATTGCTCTTGGTTACTCTCCAGAACTTGCTATGACCCTGCTGCTGAAGATATCACATTCCTGCATTACTCAAGCTGTGTTGACCAGAAAACTGAGTTTGCTTGGTTTTTTTTCTTCAATGTAGAAATGATAACGTAAACTAATGATAAAGTTCAAAAACTGAGGACATACTCTTTGAGACATTTTTACACGTACTTACAATTATATACTAATATAATTATTTTATGAATTACTTCATAAAATAAACATTTATATGGAAGCACATAACTATTAAATAACAACTTACAGTGCTACAGTGCTATTGTTTTGAATTTTTTATCATTTTACATCATATTATAAACTATTCTCTTAAGCTAGGATATATTTGTTTATGGTTTTTTCCACATATGTAACTGTCCTTTACTCAATCTTTTCATTTACTCATCCTTCAGACAGCTCTTCAGAATATTAAGAGTCCCTGGGAGGCCAGAGGTTAAGTAAATGCTGGGCTACAGAACTGCCCGTGCTATGGAGGTAACTTTCTGCTATGTAGAGCTATTAGAGGACCAGACTGACGAAGTAAATACCACAAGACAATCATGAATATTGACACAAAAATCTAAACCTTTGTATTATTTAAAGTGATATATAAAACCATGTATATTTGAGTACAACATGCTCTTTTGTGATGTGATTAAGTGACGCTAATAAAGTCTCTGCTACGTTAAAGCTCATTACCATCAACACTGCTGATACAGTTCTACAGACTCTGAAGAATTCAAGAGCTAAAACTACAGAAACAAGAAACAAAAGAGTTCAAAATTCTGATATTATCAAGTTTCCTTTCACAGGACTATGCCACTTGATAATCTTACAAAGAGTGTATAATCTAACATCCATGTCTCCTCGTGATGATTAAAACACTTACCTGTGCTTCAGGGAGTAGTACTGCAACGCAGTGTCTCACTATGTAACTATGCTGGACTCAAACTGTCAATGCCCCTGCTTCCAGTTCCTCACTGCTAGAATCACAGGAATGCCCAACCATGCTGGGCCAATCTGCCCACCGTAATTCTTCTCATTTCTTCTGCCCTCAGTAAAACCAACTGTTTACCTTTTCTCTGTGGCTGGGTTCTCTGGGAGCTCCCCGCCTAAGTGCTTCTCAATCTGCTCCTACCAATTTATTACATGAATTTACTTAAAAAATGTACTTTTGCTACGTACAATACAAGAAAGTGACCGTCATTGTGGGATCAAGCACACCAGTCCCTAAGGTTTCAGGGATTCCTGTCAGATACACAAAAGCTTCCACTGCTGTAATACATTGTTTAAGGGAACCATACGTTCCTAGGGTGATTAAAGTGTTAGCAATCTTTTCAATGATTTCATGGGCAGTCAAGCTAGTACCAAGCCACTAAAATTCTTCTCATGATGAACTTCAAAATTATTTTTGAAAAGATAAACCTGAGTGCAACTTAAATGCATTCTTTTAATCATTTAATCACAGCAAGATTCTGAGTAAGTTGTTACAATCATTACATTTCTTATTTACTGTTGAATGATTATATAAATTAGCTGTTCTTACAGACCACTGTAATGCCCTGACTTTGAAGGACATAGATGGAGACTGTCCATGAAGCCTGCGACACTTTTCTAATCCCGTAGGAAACAAGGAGTTCCCTTGAAAAGCTTTCTCCATGATATTTCACCAAGTGTGAATCATCCTATTCCTTACCCGCCAGAATCACTGTCAGACAACTAGGAAGAGACTAAATATAAGACTATCTTAATAAAAAGCAAATAATCAATGACACTTACTATAATACTATCTTACTGACATGTATATTTTCAATTTTTACTTTTTATATTCCCATAATACAATCAAATTTTTGCAGGTAAACTATTTCTAACTCAGAAGTCCAAATATTCAGCTGTTCTCCAAAATATACAAGTTTGAGTCAACATAATAACTTCTACAAATGAATGACAACTGGCTTACAAATATATACACTACACATTATTCTCATCTATTTAACAAGAAGTATATTTGTGGTTTACATAAATGTTTTAAAATAATGATAGCTTTCCTAAAATACCAGAAACATATTTAAACTCTGGTGAGTGTTCAGTAACTATTTTGGCTTACTAGCAGTTTCAATATATTCAAAATATTCTGAGTTTAAAAAAATAAAGCAGTTCAAACTCTTTAATTATAAATAATATCTAAAATTCAATTTGAAGGTAACTGAATACAGAGTCAAATCTAAACAAATAATGTTGATAACTTATTCTCTGTTGGGTTTTCAAAAATAATAGAAAACAGTGGATCATCCAGCTCTGACATTTGTTTGGAGTGCTTTTATTAAATCCCAGGTCTCACTATATAGCAAAGACTCACCTCAAATTTGTAATCCTCCTGCTTCACTTTCCAAGTGCTACTATTATAGGCATGCACTACCATACATGGCTCTCAGTGACTGACAAACACAGCTCAATAGCAGATGAACAGTGAAGCCATTAGTTTTACACCAGGATGTGCTATTTGAATGAGACGCCCCGCATAGTTCAGGCATCTGAATACTTTTGAATACTGGTCTCCAGTTGGTGGCTGTCTTGGTAGTCTTAGGAGATGTGGCCTTGCTGGAGAAAGTATGTCACTAGCAGTGGGCTTTGAGAGTTAAAAAAAAAACACTGGCACCGTTTACGTTGGCTCTCTGCTTTCCTGCTTACGGTTTGGAATAGGCTCTCAGCTATTCCTCTCGTCATGCCTGATGCATGCTGCCTGCTGCCATGTTTCCCTATCGTGATGATAATCGACTCTTAGTTCTCTGAAACGGCAAGTCCAAAATACAACCCTTCCTTCCGTCTCTAAGTTGGTTGGTTATGGTGTTGAATCACAGCAGTACAAAAGTAACTGAGAAGCAAGGTTTTCCTCATAAGATGTTAAACTATCAATTGAGTGTGATTATCTATTGAGTCTAGAATTACCAGTATCTGTATTAGAATAATAAAGAATTACACTTTTTATAGGCTACATCTGCATTCTTTGTTGACCATGACATCTTATAGGAACTAAGTTTAGATGTTCTTTATTTCAGCTGCTCACAAATCAAATCGCAGTCTTACGCAGGATGGCACCATGAAATCTAGCAAGATCATCACATACCTAAAACCCCATCTATTCCCAGCTGATTGTCTCCACTGGGGTAGGCAAGATTTACAATGAGCAGATATCCCTCCCTATTTCTCTAAAGAAATTAGGAATATAAATTTTACACAAAACTTCCTAAAATGTACAAGGTTAACAACATCTTTTAAGCATTTAGAACGCCCAGTGGCCTAAAGATAACTTCTTCCCAACTACCAGCTTGCAACCTTTGCTGCCTTAAAACAGCAATTGATTCACAAAGGTCGGATGTGTATCAATGACAGAAAAGAGCATTTTAACTTTACTATGCATTATCCTATATACACAGATCACAACTCACATGTTAATATTTGATTTCCAGTAATAAATCACAATAACTAATCCTTAAAATATTAGTTCTTTTAAGAAAAATTCTAACAAGTTACTGGTAAACAATTTACTCTGTGGAATAGAAGGGAGACTACTTCTCATCTTACTTGGATTTTGACTGAACAAGTAAAGAAAATTTTTTAAAAAATTATGAAAAGTTGCTTTGTTTTTATTTTTTGAGTTCGCAAGCATGGTAAAGCAGGACAGAGGCACAATCTATTTTGTAGCCATGTTTTGATTACAATTACTCACCTAAGAATACACAAACAAATCCTGCCTCCAGATGTGAGCCTGCAGAACCCAAATCGCTGCTTACTTTCCATGTCTGTCAGGACGAAGGTAAAGTGCTGTCCAACTTGATTCTGAGACACCCTAAGACATAACAATATTATAGCATTACATCTGTGCTGATTTTCCTGAAGATAAAAAGACAAGACTAGTGTTTGGCATCGGCTTCACCTTTCCAGTACTGGGGTCTAGAAACTAGAGTGATGTCCTGTAACCAGAATGGTCATGAGTCTACACAGCAGCTCAGGAGTGAGGAGTCAACCATAACAGTAGCTCTAACCTGGGGAGAGCATGACGACACAAATGCTCCATGTACAGGTTTCAGAAGAGTAAGTTACCCATAAATGCATGAGGAGGTTGAGCTATGGTACTCACCCTGGGGAGGAGTCAACAGACTCTGTCTGTACACCCACCTCTAGCCCTCACCCTGGGGAGGAGTCAACAGACTCTGTCTCTACAGCACCCCTAGCCCTCACCCTGGGGAGGAGTCAACAGACCCTGTCTCTACAGCACCTCTAGCCCTCACCCTGGGGAGGAGTCAACAGACCCTGTCTCTACATGCACCTCTAGCCCTCACCCTGGGGAGGATCAACAGACCCTGTCTCTACACACACCTCTAGCCCTCACCCTGGGGAGGAGTCAACAGACCCTGTCTCTACAGCACCTCTAGCCCTCACCATGGGGAGGATCAACAGACCCTGTCTCTACAGCACCTCTAGCCCTCACCCTGGGGAGGAGTCAACAGACCCTGTCTCTACAGCACCTCTAGCCCTCACCCTGGGGAGGAGTCAACAGACTCTGTCTCTACATGCACCTCTAGCCCTCACCCTGGGGAGGATCAACAGACCCTGTCTCTACAGCACCTCTAGCCCTCACCCTGGGGAGGATCAACAGACTCTGTCTCTACATGCACCTCTAGCCCTCACCCTGGGGAGGAGTCAACAGACCCTGTCTCTACATGCACCCCTAACCCTCACCCTGGGGAGGAGTCAACAGACCCTGTCTCTACAGCACCTCTAGCCCTCACCCTGGGGAGGATCAACAGACCCTGTCTCTACATGCACCCCTAGCCCTCACCCTGGGGAGGAGTCAACAGACTCTGTCTCTACATGCACCCCTAGCCCTCACCCTGGGGAGGAGTCAACAGACTCTGTCTCTACATGCACCTCTAGCCCTCACCCTGGGGAGGATCAACAGACTCTGTCTCTACATGCACCTCTAGCCCTTCTCCTGCCTAAATTATCCCACTTTTCCCAGCTTTTGGCTGCCTGGGCAGCCAATCATGTTGTTTCGTCTTCTGAAGGTCCCGCCTTCATACTGACTGCTTCTTCTGTTGACATCTCACCCAATGTACATCACACCAAGCACTATTGTCTCTTTCTTAGCATTATATTTAGAACTATCAATAAGCTGCATAATCAAACTCCAACTGAAAGAATACAGTTCCCATTAAAGGAGCCTACTAGTGGTCTATAATGAGTTTTATCTGACTTTAAAATGCATAGAATAGAACCAAATTACATGCTGCACTTCAGCATAAGGGTGATATACAACTAAACAAAATATTTACCTCTGCTTGAACTGCATCAACATACTTCCAGATACTGACTCCTAAAACCACAATAGGACTTCATGTTCTTTGTCCCAAAATAAAATATTGATGACATGAATTTCGGTTTTAAAGGAGTCATACAGACTTTGAAATTAAATAAATTACTACCAGTATTCTAAAACTATAAATTATTTTGTCACAACACAACAGTTATTGAACAAGTACACACACATGGCCAGGACAAGCACATATCTAGTTTTATTCACATCAAATAAACCCTCCAGTGATTAATATGGCCTCTAGTGTTCAAGAGTTATAATATCCTCCCATAGTTTTTCTTCCTCTACTTTATTCTCATTATTAATTTAATACTATCATTTTGAAATTAGACAGGAGAACAACCAACTCTCTGGAAATAGGGTCAGTAGATAATTTTTCATCAGCAGTATTTATTAGTATCAACTCACCCACTACGAGATTTCTTTACAATCTATATACTAAAAGTTCAGTCTTACTATTATTTGGCAAAATGTCTTCACAAAATGATTTTTAAAAACTTTTACAGTATATTCTTAAAATAAAACTGATAATACTGATCAGTCACATGAAAAACAATAAATGTCATTTTTCCAAAGAGCTCTATTATGCTAACTTGCAACTGCATAGAAGTTCAGTCAGTATTGGCAGTAAAATATATCCACAATGAAACTGTCCAAGCTACTGGGGACATTTCCCCCAGCACAGCCGCTCTCAGTAGCTCATTGTTGTAGGACTGTTCTCAGAAACAACTAACAAGTTCACAACACTGCACTGATGCTCCTCCAGTAGAATGAATCTGGAACGACCAGTAAACCCTAGCTTTAAAAGACCTTCCAAAGGTGCCAATCAAACATCAATGACATATTTTTCTCTGCTAGTGTTTACAATCTATACAGGAAATATAAGGAGAAGAAACATAACCTGTGGTCAATGTTACTTTAAGAACGCCTATCTGACCATGGTGGAAAAAGCAAAAGACAGAATAATCTGAAAGGCTATTTCACTGTACACATTATCTAATTCTGAACCTCACACCTGCCATATTTGCATAGAAGAAAAACAAAGATATATGCCAGTTTCTTAAAATGTATATTTAATCATTTTGAAATGTGCGCTAACAAGGAATAACGTTATCTTAATCATTAACTTATACTATACCTTTCCACATCGAAGGGAAAACAGAACTTGGGCACAGTCTGCAGAACTTCCTAAAAAATGCAAATTCAAAACAAAGAGGATGCTTTAGAATGTTTTTAAACATGCAGTTAAAACTTTTTTGAGACATTTTCAAGGGGCGGGTGAAGTATTTTTAAGACAAAGGCACAGGTTCTCAGACTGAAATAATTGATTATTAAAAAGGAATTAAGTGTGTGCTTTGGCAGATTGCACTGACAATGCCCAGAAGCCCCAGGAGGGAAAGGCCTGGCCTGACGGGTATTAACACCCGTTGCATCCCTGCTGGGATCCCCGTCAACAAGGCCATATGGATCTCACAAGGAGCACTGCACCATATGGGCAAGCTGTGGCTGCTGCAACTAGTACCACAGGCTAGCCACAGGGACTTTTCACAGATTCTGGCTCAGTAATATAAATGTTGTTTCAATTAAAATGCAGGCAGAGAAAGGGGAATGGAGTTGGCAGCAGAATGAATGGCTAAGAAGCCTGACAACTCTGTACATCCCACAACACAAGTGTTAAAAAACATTCAAAGACCTTGTATAGATTCTAAAATACACATTTACGTCTTAAAACACTTGTTACTAAATTTATTTCAAATCACCCTCTTAAATGTGTAACTTAAAACAAGTATCTATTATAATATAGCTAAATATTAAGTATTTAAATATAAAAACAGTGTTTTATTAAAACAGATAATCTCATTAAAATTTAGAGATAATATTTATTAAAATTACAACAAAATGCAAACAACAGTCAGATGGAAAAATAAGGGAAGATGTATTTTGATGTATCTAAGCAACACATTAAAATTTAACTCTGAATCTAACATTCCACCTATATTTACAGACATTACACAAATGAGAGGTAGGGGACCTTATAAAGCAGCAGAAACTGAAGACAATTCCCACTAAGAAGCAAAGGAGCAAACATCTTAGCAAAGCTGTCACTTCTATAAAACTAACACCCAGTAAAATGAGACAGATCCAAACACATAAAAACCTATGGAATCCCAGGTCTGAGTATTGCCAAGTAGAATTTCTTAACTTGAAGCACTGTGTGTGTGTGTGTGTGTGTGTGTGTGTGTGTTGCAATTATCAGTTAAAAATACTGTAGCAATACCTAGGAAAGCTTCAAGGGAACTCACTCACAGACCAGTCAGAAGAACAACAATGCCTTCAAGCCTTAGGGCAGGGATGCAGGCTTGCTTATGAATGTGCACCATTAAAAGTTTGAGCATAGGCTCACGTTTAGAGAAAGTTATCTTAATTAAAGAAGCCACTAGACATGAAATAAATTACTAAAAAACAGCTTATTATAAATGAGGACAGTTGTTTTCATTTGACTGTTGCTTGACCGATATGTTGTATCTCATACTGTAAAGTCATTTACCGTATTTACTACATCTATAAATAACGGTCAGATAAACTCCTACAAAATTAAGCACATAATTCAGAAACAATAAAAAGCATCCAAAGTCAATGTCTAACTCTAAATATATGTATATTAGCTGTATATTTCACATCAATTTTAATGCTCAAATTAAAGAGGAAGCCTCTCACTCAGTTGCTTAATCTTTCACAAATGCCCCCTCTTTTCCATAAGCAACATGCACACAACACAGTTCTGCAAAGCAGCCGCAGCAGCTCGCTGCTTCCCAACTGGCAGGAGCATCCCTCAGGGGACAAGTCTTTAAACCTCTTCACTCTTTAAAATTCAACCAGCCAGCAGGTCTATAGAGGAGTGTATAAACAGTATAGGGAAAAACCCTCCTCTCAGCTTCTGTCAGTGACAGAGCAGCTATACTGTTGACAGTACAAGCAGGGGACACACAGATCAGTAGCTGAAGTCCTACCGCTCCTGACACTGGATTTCTTCCCTAATTACAATGTAAACTAAAATTATAGAGGAAAGGTTGAACTGAAGAGAGGGAACACGGATTCAGACTCAGCGTGCCTTCCTTGAGTCATTTTAACAATGGTGATAATTAAAAATTATACTTCTATATATATTAGAAATAACCGAGGTTTTATATTCTCATTCTCTATCTCTCTCTCACACACACACACACACACACACACACACACAGAGTTACTTCTACATATGTATTCATAGATTAGTTAGGTTTGCTTACTACTCTCCATAAACAGGAGATAAGTTTTCTGTGTTACTGAAAATTTTTATTTCTACAGAAATTTCCTTAACAAAATTTAGTTTCAGAATATTTTAAATAAAATATAATTATTTTATTATCTTTATATATATAGTAATAATATTTGCTAATAAAATATTTAATGAAAATATACTATTCTCACGTAAAGATAATCGCTAACACATGTCAAAGATTATCATATTAATGATTGGAAATGATTCATGGAAACCTCTTTATTGGCTCACTTACAGCCTGGTAAAGAAACCACTGCAGTGAGAGAGAGATCACCCCTGTGAGATGGACAGTCTGCGCACCAGGGAAGCTTCCCTGCAGAGTCTAAGCTGGAACAAGCAGTTAAGAGACAACCTTTTCTTAAATATTCTAAAGCCCATGCTGAAGTCCTAGATCTGCTTAGGACAGGCTGTAAGGAGAACCGCATCATTTCTGTAACCTGCTTCCTCTTTCCCCACCTGCTTTCTCAGGAATGAATGGCAGTGATCTCTGAAGCCCCACAATCCCTCCTTCCTGCTCTGCATAGGAAACCCGATCTACACCAATGACTTCAACTGTACGTAACTTCATACAGCTTAGGCATTTTTATGAAGTCCATAATTATCCATACATACTTCCCCACATCACTTTCTGAATAATCCAACATCTCACATTTACACTGTTTAGAACTGAAGTTGTCTGAGTAACAGCCTTTGAAATATATAGTGACAGAATCCTCTCTCAACATACCCAAACCAAAAATAAGCCTCATTTAGACCCCTCCCCCTCCCGTACATAACCAACAGCTCACCACTGAGTTCAGTCTCCTACCTAGCCTGCGCCCACAGCCGCACTTGACAGCCCCTCTTTCAGTTAAACTTCCAAGCCTCCGCTCCTGAGACTTTATTCAACTAGGCCAGAAGTACCCACAAGGGGGGAAGCTGCAGGGTAGACTGGTTGGGTCCTCCCTTCTGAGGGTCAAAAGGCCCAATCCTGAAGGTTTCCTCTGGATGATCATTGCTCCTCCAATTAACACTATAATGAGTGATCCTAGAACACTGTTCAACAACAGGGTGCATAATAACCAACAGTTGAACACACACAAGCAGAGAGACAAGGCAGATTATTTAGGCACTATTTAACTCAACATCTCCCTCTGGAGCCAGGAATCTTCTCTCCTGGTCTACTCTAGTAGGCATGCTAGCTTTGGTCCTTTCCATGGGCTTCTAGAGTGAGCCATGAGCTTTCAGTACATCGTACAAGGACACAGCAGCAATGACCAGCATCCAGTGAAGAAAGCATCTCTTCGTTTACTTTTCTAGAGCTTACCATGCGTCATCTAATTAGATCAACAACTCCTTCCTGAACTAACCGTGGAGGAGGTGGTTACCTATGAACGAGCCTTCCCACACACATGCTTGGAAGCACCAGAATTCAGTCTTGTTAGCTTTCAAATGATCTTGACACAGGTAATTTCAGTAAACTAATGTTTGTAAGGTGCTGCGCAGTAACAGTATAAATAATAAATTTACATTAAAGTTCTTAATGCAAATATAAATACTATTATATGAGGATAGTTCTCAATACCCATAATTGTAATTTATTTAAAAAAAAAAAAAAAACTTCCAGAATCACTTTACAACAACAATTCTATTTGGCAATTTTAATTCCAAGTTTTCAAAAAGGACATGGTTTTCTAAAGACAATATTTGAATATAATCTCAAGTAAATGTGCAATAGCAACATGTAATCATTCTATGTATCTGTACTTTATAAAAGGAGCTATAAACTCTACTACTCAGCCACAGAACTTGCGTAACTGAACTGAGCCAGAGCCCCACAATGTGCACTGAGATGTGACAGGGCATCTGAGGGAAGTGCCAGCCAGGGAAACTGTGGGACACATTCCATCTTCTAAGGGAAGACAGGAACACAACAAATGGTGGCTGAATCACGGCACACCTTATTACCAGAAAGGGGATAGGAAACGGCAGTGAGTCTGTTAAATGGCATATCCTTTAAGAAATGTTTTAAACTTACAGAGTCTATTCAAAACTTGAGAGAATGGGGGGAAACCAGGCTAAGCCCAGTAAGATGCCTGACATTTTTCTGTTTTGTTTTGTGTTTTTAATTAGAAATAAAACTCATCTCTACCCTTCCTCAAGTCACAGAAAACACACAAATCTGTGTGTTTTTATATTAATAGTTTATATTATTAATTCTAATTGACTTTACTATCA
This sequence comes from Rhynchomys soricoides, assembly GCA_019843965.1. Lineage (NCBI taxonomy): Eukaryota > Metazoa > Chordata > Mammalia > Rodentia > Muridae > Rhynchomys > Rhynchomys soricoides. The sequence goes on along the minus strand of JADRCH010000079.1, from coordinate 6,330,047 downwards.
AAAATTTACTCCTGAGTGGTTTCTGCTTCAGTGTACATATCCAGGCTGCTGCTTCCGCGCTGATGTACCTTTATGAGGGACTATATGCTATAAGATAAAATAAAGCCTTTCCTCCCCAAATTGCAATTGAAAGCAAACCAGAACAGATACGGTGTGTGTGTGTGTGTGTGTATGTGCGTGTGTGTGTGTGCGCGCGCGTGTGTGTGTGCGTGTGCGTGTTAGTCATATACAGTGACATCTCCGCAGTCTTCTACCACTTCAGATTGACCTAATTCACAACCCAAAACACGCCTATGCTCAAAAGGAGATGGGTGCTGTACCCAGCAGCAGAAGGTATAATTCTTTACCTCCCATGCATTTAATAAGAGAAGCTTTTAAAAAGTATGAAAATGTATATAAAACAAATGAGAATCTAGAGATTTTAGTCAAAACTCATATTAGAAATACCTTTAATGTGTGGGGTTTTTAATTTTTCATACGAGTGTACACTGTTTATCTGCCCACTCTTGTTTTCATCCCCTCCCCTCCTGTCAGCCCCCTTTGTTCTCCTGCAGTTTCATTTTTTATCATATATAGGTATGTTATATACATCTAGATAAAACCTAGAAACCACAAATGAGAAAATAAAACATGTAAATATCTTTCTGAGATTTTCTTTATTCACACAATTCAATCTATGAGCCTGAATTAGACATATGTACATTCCTCTGAATGGCTGACAATTAGTCCTTTGTGTGTGTATACCACGTTTTCTTTCTCCAGTCCTCTGTTGATACATACCTAGGCTGGTTCTATAACTTAGCTATTGGGAATGCTGCTTCAGTAAACACTGACACACTTTGATTCTGCAATATGTGACCTTGGAGTTCTCTGGACAGATACTTGCATATTGGATTCATTTTCACACTTTTAAGAGGCCTCCATACTGACTCCCATAGTGACCACCACCAGTGCCTTCCCACGAGCAGTGTAAATAAAGGCTTCCCTTTGGTCAGCACCTCTGTACTCTCAACAACATCTGTTGTCATTTGCTTCCTTACTGGATACCATACTGACCAGGGTGAAATGGAATTTCAAAGGAGTTTTGATTTGCATTCACCTGGTCCCAATGAGGTTGAAAATTCCCACGAGCCATGTGCATCCTTTTGTGACCTGCTTATTTCATTAGCTATGTGACTGACTGAGTTGTCCTCTTGCTGATTAGCTGTCTCCCATATATTCTCGTGCTCCTTTTCTCTCAGATGTACAGCTTACAAATATAATTTCCCATTCTATAAACTGTCTCTGCACTGGATTAACAAGTTCCTTTGCTAGATAGAAGATTTCTAATTCATGAGGTCCCATTTATTGGCTACTGCCCTTAATTCCAGATCAACTGGAATCCTTTGCACAAAGCTCTGCCTTATACCTGTACCTTAAAGTACTTTCCTTTTCCTTAATGATTTCAGAGTATTAGACTTTACATTAAGATCTTTGATCCATTTGGAGTTCATTTTTGGAGAGACACAAAGATGGGGATTTTGGTTTTATTCTGCATGTGAGTATCCAGTGTTCTCACTGCCATTGGCTGAAGAGGCTCTCTTTCAACCATTGTGTTTCTGGCACCTTTGTAAATTTCAGGCAACTACACATGTGCAGGTTTACATCTGAACATTCCATTGAGTTCAACCGATCTGTGTGTTTTCTGACAGTACCACTGGTTTGTAGTGTGGATTGAAGTTCCCTCATCACCATCATTTTGCTACGGTGGTTTGGGTTACTGCGTGTGTGGGGGGGGGGGGGTCTTCTGTGCTTCCATAGGATTTTGAGATTTGTTTTCTGTGTACAGTGAGGTTTGCATTGAATCTTTAGATTACTTCTGTTGCGATATCTGTGTTCATCATATGGCTCTTTTCCAATCCAGGAGTATGGAAGGTGTTTCCATTTTTAGTATGTTCTTCAACTTTCTATTTTAAAGGGTTTGTTGCTGCTGCTATTGCTGTTGCTATTGCTGCTGCTGCTGCTGCTGCTGCTGCTGCTGCTGCTGCTGCTGCTG